>JBAMAX010003788.1:0-100137 GCA_037043745.1 Chymomyza amoena
TTATATTTGACAAAAGAAAATCTGAACTCTTAATATCTCGATCTGAAGAAGTTTGGATTTGTTGACAAGTGTATGTTTTTATGAATTTGTGCACTGCACACACTGTAGGTAAATCATAAAAAAAAATTAAGGAAGGAATATTTGTTGGTCCTCAAATTCATAAAACAATGAAAACCAACGACTTTAGAAAAACGTTAGCAACCTCGACGAAATGCTAAATTTATTGTTGATGAAATGCTTCATTAGCATGAGAAAATTGGCTCAACATTAAGTTTAAAAATGGCGTACGTAAAGTAGGTCATGACGACTTTGGGATACCCTGTACCACTGCTTGCAATAAAATCCGGTTCCTTCATAAAAAGCCAAAAACAAGAAGAATTTTTAAGCAAAAAAATCGATATTTTTTGACCGATCGTTCCTATGGGAGCTTTATGATATAGTTAACCAATTTCGATCAAATTTGCTTTAATACCCTAACAAAACACAACGAATTTTCTATAAAAAACGTTTTTTTGGACTGATTCATCATATGGGAGCTATGATATAGTCAACCGATTTTGATCAAATTGAGTTACAGTGCTTAGCAACTATAAAAAACTTAAGAATACACAAATTTGGCCCTATGGGAGCTATATGATATAGTAGTCAACCGATTTTTGATAAAATTTGGTACAATGCTTGGGTACTCTACAAAATTACTGAATGCCAAATCTGGTTACGATATCTTCATTAAAAAAATTAAATATAGAACGAATTTTGTATAAAAAAGTTATTTCGGCCGATCGGTCATATGGGAGCTATATGATATAGTCAAACCGATTTTTATCAAATTTGGTACAGTGATTGGGAACTATAAAAAAAGTGCTTGGAAACGATATCTTCATAAACAAACTAATTATTCATCCAAAAATTTTATTTTTTTGGGTCGTCTGAAACACTCCTATGGGACTATATAATTTAACCCCGATATCAAAAAATAAAATAAACTTGTCTCCTATGGAATAATATGGGATTTAATGTGAAAGTTTGGTTACTTTAGCTCTTACCATCTCTGAAATCTAGGCGTTCAAACGGGCAGAGGGACGGACAGACAAGCGAACATGGGTCTAGTTCGCCTGCATCATATTTTAGGTAACTTTGGGATGTCTCCGACGACTCCTTCTATATGTTACATACATTTTCGGCTTGTACAAACTTAATATGCCCTTTGTACCAAACGGTACAGGGAATAAAAATTTAATAAACAAGCTAAAATTGAAAGTTACAATATTTTATTATAATTATATAATTCTTATTATTATTGTTGCAATAAAAATAAAGTCAATTACTTTAAAAAAAAAAATGTTTTTTGTTTTTAAAATATTTTTTCAGTTGCTGGGCTCTAAAAAACAGCAAATAGTTTGAGTGGAGGAATCTCTGGACAGAAACAATTTGTTGTTGAAAAGCTATTAAACAGGCTAAAACCGTTACCCAAATTCAAATTTTTGATTTACTGAAAATTTTGAAAAAAAAAACAATCGATTTTCGCTCTAAAAAAATATCGAATATTCTGGATGCAGGATCTGCGGACAGATACAATTTGTTGTTCAAAATCTACTAAACTTAAATTCAAATATTTGAGTTTACTTTGAATTTGGCAAAAACAAAAAATTTTGCTTCGAATTTCCCTAATTTGTGACTCTGAAAATTTATCTCAAGCTGTCACTAAAAGATGCCACTCTTTTTAAGCAAAAAATTATGAAATTTAAAATTTTTGTAGCATACTTTTAGTTGTTAATTTAAAGTTGCTTTCTGCATTTTCTGCATTTCTGCTTCGCCTGATGTTCGCTGGCTTCGAGACAATTTTGCATTGAAAAATTTAAAAAAAATTTTTTTTTAGATGTTTTCTGATAAGATAAATTTCGTTGAATTTTATATGTTTTTTACGAAATTTCTTCTTTTTTTCTTTATTTTAAATTGTGTTTTATATTTTCCAGCAATGTATATATTTTTTTTAATTCAAAAGTTCTTCTTGCTGTTACTTTTTTAAAGGAAAAAAAAAGAATGCAGGTTTTTTTTATTATTTAAATAGAAAAGTTTATTCAACGAAAATTAAATACAAAATATTAACTTAGAATGGTACATAAAGATAATAGTAAATTATGTTATATAATAAATACTAAATACAAAAAGGTTTTTTATAATATTTTAGGAATATTATTAAGTATAAACTGTTACAATAGCTTAAAAATGATATACAAAAATAAAATATATAAGACAATTATGTAATATAATAAATAATAAATAAAAATTTTTATTTCAAAAACTCAAATGTCTTGTAATTTATACAGTTTAAGCGTAATGCAGCGAAAAAGCAGTCAGTTCCTAAACATCATTGTATCCAATTTTTTTTTAATTTAATTATGACAACTTATTTTTATTATTTGCAGGTTCTTATTTTGAAATCGCTAATCCAAGCTTGTGCTGATGATATTTATATGGGCACAGAGAAAACATTATTACGGAGAAAATATGGATATGGCTGTGGAACCGACAAAAGATCCTGGATAGCAACAAAAAAAAAACTAAGTGTGGATTAAATTTACCTGGTTCTCTGGAAAGCAGCAATTTCTCTTCTTAGACAGCCACAAAGCAGTAACATTATGAGTTTCTACCATTCTATTATACTTTAACCTATTATTTCGGATCCAAGTCGCCAAAGAGGCATAATCCGGATGAGCAGCGGAATAATAGATTCTTTTAACTCAGAATTCGGCCGAATGTGCCCATGCATTATTTTTATTTTCTAGAACAGAAATTTTTTCCCGTCCCCTGGTTCCTAAAAAATGTATCAAATAATAAAAAACTTCCCAAATGCATACAAAATAATTAATTTTAATTTCCAAAAAAGCATATTCAAAATTTTCGTATCCTGGTTACCAATACATTTATCAAATAATATAAATTTTCCAGTAGCTAGTGCTCGTTAAATTAATATTAAGTTTAGTATTTAATACTTGATTAAATTTGTTAAATTAAAAAAATTAAATATAAATATAAATTTATTAAATTATTGTATCTAACCAGCTCTGTAATTTTTAATAGCTAGCTTTAAGCAAAACACATATATTAAAAGTTAAGCAAATTGTTAAAAATAAATAATCAAAAATTAATAAATTAGAATAACTCCGTAATTTTAAATGCCTAGTTTTAAGCAAAAAACATATTATGAAAATTAAGCAAATTATTCGTTAAACTTAAATTAGGAAATAATAAACATAAACTAACTAATTTTGTAAATTGCAATGTTTTATTATACTTTTTATTATTATTATTAAAAATCTAAATTTATAAATTTTTTACATTTAATTCTGTAATTTTTAATAGCTAGCTTTACGCAAAACACATATTGTTAAAATAAAGCCAATTGTAAAACTAAATAAATTTGTTATTAATAAAATTAAACAAACTAAATAACAATATATTGCTATCATTTTTAAAACAATCACTAAAAATCTAAATTAATAAAATTTGTACATCTAACTTTGTTATTTTTAATGCCTAGTTATAAGCAAAACACATATTATAAAATTTTTTTTTGAAATAAAAATAAACTTAAATAACCTAAAAACATCTGTTTTTTGTTTTAAAAAAGGTTTTTTTTTCAGTTGCTCCTCTCTTAAAATATACCAAATATTCTGCCTGGACAAATCTATGGAAAGAAACATTTTGCTGTTGAAAATCGACAGAACAACCGTTACCAAAATTCAAATATTTCAATTTACTGAACGCGGCAAAAACAAAAAAAAATGTTGCTTCGAATTTCCCTAATTTTGACTTTGATCAGATTTCAGCTACCAGGCGAACAGAAATCATAAGCAAGCGGCTGCATAATTTTTTTTTTAAAACTGTCACTAAAAGTATGCTACACTTTTTAACAAAAAATTTTAAAATGCCAAATTTATGTAGCATCTTTTTAGTCGGAAATTTTGTAGCATACTTTTAGTTGCTAATTTAAGTTGCTTTCTGCAGTTTCTGCATTTCTGTTCGCCTGGTAGTTCAGCTGGCTTCGAGACAATTTTGTATGGACAAATTTTAAACAAAAATTTTTTTAGGTGTTTTCAGATAAGAAAAATTTCGTTGAAGTTTCCATGTTTATTTACGAAATTCCTTCTTTTTTCTTTATTTTAAATTCTGTTTTATATTTTCCAGCTATTTATATATTTTTCTTAATTCAAAAGTTCTGCTCGGCTATTACTTTTTTAAAAGAAAAAAATAAAGAATGCAAGTTTTTTTATTTTTTAAATAGAAAAGTTTATTCAACGAAAATTAAATACAAAATCTTAACTTAGAACATAAATAATTATATAATATAATTAATACTAAATACAAAAATGTTTTTTATAATATTTTAGGAATATTATTTTTATAATATTTTAGGAATATTATTAATTATAAACTTTTACAATAGTTTACAAATTATATACAAAAATAAAATATATTAGACAATTAAGTAATATCATAAATACTAAGTATAAAAATATAATTTCAAATATTTTAGAATTATTATTGACTAGAGACTGACGGTTACATTAGTTTAAAAATTATAAACAAAAATAAAATACATCGGTATATAAATGTATTAGTCAATTATGTAATATAATACATACTTAATCAAAAAAAATGGCGGACATAAAGTCGGGCGCGGACGACTTTAGGACACCCTGTACCACTAGCTTGTAATAAAGTCCGATTTCTTCACAAAAAACCAAAAACAGAAGAATTTTTAAGCAAACATTTTTTTTTGACCGATCATTCCTATGGGAGCTATATGATATAGTCAACCGATTTCAATAAAATTTGACACAATGCTTAAATACCTTAAAAAAGATATGAATGCCAAATTTATTTCAAATATCTTTACAAACAAACAAAACACATCGAATTTTGTATAAAAAACGTGTTTTTGGACCGATTGGTCCTATGGGAGCTATATGATCTAGTCAAACGATTTGGATTAAATTTAGTACAGTGCTTAGGAACTATAAAATACTCACGAATGTCAAATTTGGTCCCAATATCTTAACAAACAAACGAAACATAACAAATTTTGTTAAAAAATCGATTTTTGGGAAGATCGGACCTATGGGAGCTATATGATATAGTCAACCGATTTTGTTCAAATTTGGCACATTGCTTAAGTGGTCTAAAAAATTTCCAAACGCAAAATCTGGTTACGATATCTTTATTAAAAAAAGAAATATAGCGAATTTTTCTTTAAAAAAGTTATTTTGGCCGATCGGTCCTATGGGAGCTATATGATCTAGTTAACCGATTTCGATCAAATTTGGTACAGTGTTTGGGAACTATAAAAAACTTTCGAATACCAAATGGTTACGATATCTTCATAAACAAACGAATTATTCATCTAAAACGCTTTTTTTTTGTCGAGGTCGTCTCAAACACCCCCATGGGAGCTATATAATTTATCCCCGATATCAAAAAAATAAAATAAACTTGCCTCCTATGGAATAATATGGGATCTAATGTGAAAGTTTGGTAACTCTAGCTCTTACCATCTCTGATATCTAGGCGTTCACACGGACAGACGGACAGAGAGACAGACGGACATGGGTATATCGACTGCTCTATTCACCCTGATCATATTTTAGGTAACTTTTGGGTGTCTCCGACGTCTCCTTCTATATGTTACATACATTTTCGGCTTGCACAAACTTAATATACCCTTGGTACCATACGGTACAGGGTATAAAAATGCATTTTTTGAAATCGCATTTTCAACATTTTCCTGAAAATTTGGGTGCGATGAGCGATCAACACGGTGAAAGATTTCATCAGGATATAAAAAATATGGAAGATAGATTCAGTTGTCGTTTTACACAAAAAATGCTGGGTGAATATTGCTGGTTTTTGATTCGAGAATCTGATAAAAAACTAAAAAGGATGAAAACATTTAAGCATTTTTAGTTAATATTTTTTTTTTTAAGATTCTTATTGATAGATTTGTAACCATTATATGAATTAAAAAATAATGCTGTGAATCCCCAATTAGTGTTTTATTAAAGCACCATTATAATGAAAAAATACTGTATTTATTTGGGGAAATCATCATTTTTCGTGTACTCTTCATGATGGATTCAGCTAGAGATGTTCAATGGGCTGCTCGAATTCTTCGAAAAATTGCTTATTTGAAAGCTACTAACATCTACTTTCAAAAAAAATTTAATTATAGAAGAGTGAACCACTTTTCAAAGGTTAAATGCAGTTAAAAGAGACGAAAAAAAAATTGCCGAAAAAAATTTTTTTCTAATTTTACTAAAAATGCAATAATTCGGTCATCTTTAATCATAAAAAGATAAAAAATTTATAGAAATCGCATCTACATATCATGACCAATAACTTAAAATAATAAAATTTTCAGGTGTCAAAGACTTTTTCTAAAATAAATGGCTTTTTTTGTAGAAAAAGTCACCAAAATGCTGTGTTTTTTGGTATTTCGGGAACACAGTTTCGGCTGTGGTTTTTTCTTTAGACAACCGATTTTTATGATTTGGGACATTATGGAAAGGTACTCTATTTTACTTTTCAGGAAAAAAAAAGTTTGAAAAAAGTCGAATCAGTACAGATTTTATGACATCATATGTGAAACCGTTTTTTGAAAAAGGTCCTTTTTCACTAAAATAGTCCTAGAAAAAAAACAGGGTATAAGAGGATAATAAAAAATACGGATTTTGAATGCTGAAATATTGCCCTAACCTAAAATATAAGTCTCATCTCTGGAGAAAAAAAAAGTGTGAAATTTGTCGACTAGTGTATTCCAATACCTAGAGAGCTGAAAGAAGCACCGGAGAGCTACAATTTGTTTATACGCAAATGACCTGGCCTCTTCCACTCCAAAGGTCCGGAAGCGTCCTCGCTCCGTTTTTAGACAAGATGTATACGTTTGAAATCCGAATCCCTAGAGAGCTGAAATATACGCAGATGATCTGGCTGATTGGCCTCTTTCATTTCATGTAGAAAGAAGAAAGTTAATCCCTTTCCCCGAAAAGACGAATAAGAACTAGTGTGTCACGGGGAGGCGACCTTGCTTCCAATCCCTAGAGAGCTATAAAAAATCATAGAGTTATACTTCTTTCAAGATTTATTTCCAGCTCTGAGAACTTGACTAGACTACAGGACACAAAACTTTTATTCAAATATCCAATACTTACCATTTATTTTTTTGCAGTGCATCAAAGTTGAGCTGAAAGTTAATATGCCCCACACTTGAGAGTTCAAGTGGTATGAAAACAAAGTGGAGACATTTTGGAATGTCTGAATGTTTGTTAATAGATTGCACATAATTTATTCGTTATACTTAGAAATGCCATTGGAATAGTTATCATAATAATAATGCATAAATACCATCAATATATCTTTATATACCATATATAATATTATAAGTACGTATAAGTATAATAACTAACACATATGTGTTGCACATACATATATAGTTGAGAGGGTACAAGTGACAGCTAGACAGTTTTATACATTTATATGTAAGTAAGTATATAAGACGATACATAAGGTACATCGAGTAGGTATGTATATGATGCGTACAATTTGCTCAGCTGGCTGAGCACATATGCTTTGTACATACTATTATGTAAGTAAGTATCTTTTAGCATATAACCAATACTTTAACTGGGCGGCACATAAATCAAAACCTCTGCTCCTGCTCCTTCTGCTGTTGTTGTTGTTCGAGCTGCCGGGGAGTGGACTGCTCCAAATTATTAATACGCCAGGCTGTCAGCTTAAACTCCCAGCTCACGGCTCGGCGTGGTGGTGGCCATTTGTCCAGTATTACTCCCGGCCGGCGGAGCTGATATAAGACTCGGCAGCCATTTGTTTAGCAGCGTGCGCATAGCAAATGTGACGTCATGGTTGGCAAAGCAGAACAAAAAGGATACAACAAATCCCTGCAGGCTGACCAAAACCACAGACAACAGCTGATAGAAGCGCTCCAGCTGAGTGCCCGCATCGGGTCTATAAGGTAGCAAAAAGTGTTGCAAGCCAAACAGTGGTACCTAAAGTGCAGAAAAGCCAAAGTGTGTGTAGGGGATTAGTTGGTATATGATTGTCGCCTGGAAGCTTTAGAGCAGCTTACCAATATGATGGTGGCCCGGACAGCCTTGCGTATGGCCAGCGGTGCGGGTTGTGCCGACTGCGGATGCAGTTTGCGAACTATAACGCGTAGTACATTGATGAGAAAAACTAAAAGTGGGGAGTTGGGATAAAAAGCGAGAACTAGGAAAGACTGGTACAGTAAAACCTACTAAAACTGGCCAACAGTGAGAGTGTGATGGGCACCGAGAAGATCCAAAGCAGCAGACTGTCATTTATCCAGCAGCTGTAGATTAACATATTTTGTGTAGGCAGAGAACTTTCTTATAGGGAAAGTGGGGGATTTACAAACTTACTGAGCATTATCGCTGGTGGTAAAGTATCTGGCCGTGCCATAGCTGGATACAAATAGTATGGGTGAAAGCCAGCTGAGCAGCTTAAACCAGCGCATGACAATTGTGTCCTTGACAAAGACCTGCAAATGGATTCATTTAGAAAAAGATTGCAACTATGTACAGTAGGGTGGCCGCTACTGGTATGACAGATTTTTAAGCCGAAGATATCAGTAATCCCACCCCCTAAAAAATTTCCTTTTTCCTAACTAAAATTTAAAGACGATCTGAAAGAATTTGATGAACACGAAAATAGGTCGAAAATCATAATTTTCACTTTTTCCGTTTTTGACTGTATTGTTCTACATCAACTTTAAAAACTTATTTAAAATCAAACAAACTCTGGTTCTAAAAGTCTTATATCAATCTAAACATAATTTTACAAAAAGATAGAGTCGGCCTGATTAAATTTGATAAGCTCCAAAATTGATTAACTACACTATTTAAATTTTTTATTTTAATTTGTGGGATCGTTAACATTTTTTAGTCCTTGCCATAGTAAAATGACTGCCTTAAACCGAAAATGCAGTCAACAAGTTTTTTCAACGAACTTTGAGATATTTCGAAAAAAAGTTTTTCGAAATTAAAAATAGGTCCTCTTTTGAATTAGGTTGCCTGTAACTTCAATAATATTTACTTAATCTGCCCATATATGTAGATCGCTGGAAAGAGCACATCAATACCTTTCGATCTAATCATCTTTTACGTCAATACAAAACTTTATTCGCAAGATATTAACGAAAATCTAAAACAGGTCCCTAAAAACATGTTTTTCGCAAACATCTCGAAAACGGTGCTTAAGAAAAAAAAGGGTGCCATTTTTGTGTTTTTCGAAGTTCTCTCGATGACCCTTATATTTGTTAACTACTGTAATTGAATTACCAATCGATTATATTTGGAACATATTTTAGTCAAATTTTTCGTAAATTTTTGACTTATTTTCGTATCCATCAAATACTTTCGGAGCACTTTTAAATTTTTCAGGCGCTATATACATTAAGGAGAAATTTTTTAAGTTGGCGGGTTTATGAAAATCATGAGATGTTGCCAAAACGGCCACCCTTATGTACAGTTAAGTTAAGAGTGTATATGAAAAAAAGAGCTTACTAGTCCGACTCTCTAACCCTTATGTTATAACATTTTACGATTATACCTTTAATATAAAAATGTTATTTGTTGTCGCCGTGCTTGCTCATTGTCATCATCTATATTTATTTTTGGATTTTACATCATTTCTTAATGTTCAGACTTTCATACTTCTAGAGCTACCTTAAAGATCTAGTTATTTGTTGTCGCAATGCTCATTGTCATAATTTATTTTTATTTTAAGAGCTAACATTATTTCCAAGTGAACAGACTTTCATACTTCGAGAGCTACCCAAAAGGGCAAGCTATTTATTGTCACCGTGGTCATCGTCATCATTTATTTGTATTTTGAGATTTTCAAATGTAATGACTTTTTATATATTTACAAATGTTTTTGTATTCCAAAACTGTTATATTTAAAGACTTTCTTGTAAGAAATTAGGCAAAAATTAATTTTTTTAATTAAACAAAAAGAATTGTGTTCACTTCTACATTTGTACTAAAACAATTTCGGATTTTTACCGAAATATGCGCAATTTCTATATATTTTCTTTGTTTAATAGTTTTAGATCTATTTAGCAGAACTATCATAATTTGCGATGATGCAAGAAATAAAATAATAGATAGGAATGCAAATAATAAAATCGATTTAGTACAACTCGCGAAAATTGTGTGAATAACTTACTATTTAATATACAAAGTTTTTGAATCGATTTAGTACAACTATTTTCTACTTCTTTCACTTCTACATTTGTACTAAAACGATTTCGGATTTTTACAAAAATTAGCGTAATTTCAATTATTTTTTTTTGAATAGGCTTAGATCAATTTAGAACAACTTGTAAAACTTGCGATGATAGAAGAAATGAAGATTTAAAAGAATTTAAATAACAAAATTGTGTGGATTTAAGAATTGCTTATTATTATTACTTATTATCGATTTAGTACAACTATTTACAATTGGAAATAAAAAAAAATATTAACCCATTTAGTACACTTGAAATAGTTGCGCGGATAAAAAAATTATTCACAATTTTAAATCGATTTACTACAGCATAAAAAATTTGCGCAGATGCAAGAATTATTTACAATTAAAAATTAAAAGTCATAAATTAATTTAGTACAACCTGAGATATTTATGCGAATAAAAGAATAACCTAAAATGAACAAAAAAATGTTTTTAAACCATTAAGTAAAGCTTGAGGATAAAATAAAAATATTCCAAATCAATTTAGTACAGCTTGAAATATTTGCGCAGATAGAAAAATGATCTACAATTTTAAATAAAAAAGTTCCAAGTAGAATTAGAAAAATTGTATTTCATCTATTTAATAGTTTAAAATAAATTAAAAATGAAAAGATCCAAGTCCATTTAGTACAACTAAGATATTTGCGCGCATAAAAGAATTACCTAGTATTAAAAAATAAAAAGTGCTAAATTAAATTAGTACAGCTAAATTTAAGTACAGTGATTTAGCACAGCTACAGATATTTGCGTGTATAAAAGAATAACATATAATTAAAATAAATTTTTTTAAGTCCGTTTACAAATTTGTATAAAAAGTTCTAAATCAATTTAGTACAACCTAAGATATTGCGTGGATTAAAAAGAATTAATTATAATTTTGAAAAATTCATTTAAACCAATTCGAGAACTTGAGGTAACATAAAAAGTTCCAAGTCAATCAGCTGTACTAAAAAGCTTGAAATATTTTCAAGGGGAAAAGGAATTATTTAGATCAGAAGTATAACATATTTAAATAAAGTACAGTCTTAGTACAAGTACATTTTTGATAAGTAAAAACTATTTTTTTTTAAATATAATTTTTAAACAATAAGCTGCTAATCTAGTACTCTTAGAATATACATTTTTACGGACTTACTTTACTTCTATTATTCTATTGAAGCAAGCTCTTTCTAATCACTCCTTTAAATTAACAAAAAAATTTTCAACTATTTTATTAAAATCATTTTTGTGATTTCCAAGATATTATATAATGCCAGGATCGGATTCAATTGTTTCTTTTAAGTGTCTGTTGGACATCACCGACATGAACCCGCATACGCTAGACGAGATACTCAAGCGCATATGTCTAGACATGGGATTTGCTGATGACGACGAAGACAATATGGTATATGGAGCTGATGGAAAGTTAGTAAGCAAGGTAAGCTAGATATATAGAAACTGCATTCAATGTCGATTTGTAACATTTGTCTATGAAGTTCCAGGCACCGAAACCTTATAAATGGATGAAGCCCAAGCTGGATAAGTATCTTAGCTTTGAGGACTTGGTTATTAAGACAGGGATTCATCCATTGCACTTAGAGTTAAGCTTGCGTGAAATCGCCCAGCTTAACAAGGAGCGTTGGGGCATTTAGATGGCGGAGGATCTATTTTGAGCTTGTTTTATTTTTTTTATACATTGATAATGTTATGATCAAAAATGATATATTAAGTAAACGCTTTTAATATGGATGCGTACATGAAGTGGAATTTTTTTAATTATGAATTTTGTTTAAATTATGGTATACATTTAAAATTAGTATGGTCAAAAAGCCTATTTTTACGCCTACATATATTTTAAATAATCATTTCAAACTTTAGGTGGAACTTGCTTCGGTCTAATTTTATACATTTGGAAATTTTTTGAATCTAATTTATGTAGTTCTAAACAAAACTTTGAGTCCGGGGCATGGAAAATTGCAGCAAAAGGTTATAATATCGTTTATATATCATAAATGATGTGCAGAAGTGCACTACTTTCAGTAGTCAAACTATGTTTTACTTCTGATAAGCCAAAAACTTATTTTTTGATCTATAAATTGGTTCAGTAGTTGTCCTATATGCCCCTTAACCAAAAGCTAGAAAGCCAAACGTCCAAAAGATCTAACATTATTTCCAAATGAACAGACTTTCATACTTCGAGAGCTACCCAAAAAGGCAAGCTATTTATTGTCACCGTGGTCATCTCATCATTTATTTTTATTTTGAGATTTTCAAATGTAATGACTTTTATTCGTCGAAAGCTACCTTAAAGATCTAGTTATTTGTTGTCGAGCTCATCGTTATTTATTTTTATTTTAAGATCTTACATTATTTCCAAATGTACAGACTATCATACTTTGAGAGGTACCTAAAAGGTCTAGTTATTTGTTGTAACCGTGCCCATCGTCATCATTTATTTTTATTTTTAGAAAGCTACCTAGAAGCTCAAGTTATTTGTTGTCGCCGTGCTTATCGTCATCATTTATTTTGATATTTAGATTTTACATCATTTCTAAATGTACTGACGTTCATACTTCTAGAGCTGTCTTGAAGCTCTATTTTAAATAATGCATTTTGTAAGCCTTTTTAGTAAATATTTATTTTACGCCCTAGAAAATCTATATTAATTTAAGATACCATATTATGAAGTCGGCTATCAACTATAGGTCCCTGTTCTCTTCGAATAGTTATTAAAAGATATCCCCAAGCTCTACCTAGCGGTGACTGATTAAATAGTAAAGTCAGGAAATTAATATTATTTTCTACCTTGGTATGGTTTGAGGCATTTTAAAATGTATTTGAGGTATTCACGCTCCGTGTTGAGTTGAGCAGTGGAGGACTTTTACAAAAACAAAATATATGATGAAAGGCAACCCTGCAACTCGACCTCAATTGTGATTTGTTCGGAGTATGGCTCTATAATTTCTATAAATTTACCTAGCGCTGAAGATTATATATTGAGGTAACTTGTAACTTTAGCGCACAATGCAAAAACTTATTTAAGTTTAAAAAAATTGATTTTGCGAAGAAAGCTAATATTACAAACTGAAATATAAAGTAAATAAATACATTTTTTTAATTTAAGAAAAAAAGACATAAAAATGGTTGATTTAGAGCGCCGCACGATGATGATTCTGGGAAATTTTGATCGCGTTAGAGCTGATAAGTAAATATGCCAATTAGCAACAGGCTTGAACCAATTGTGAATCATAAGAGAAAGGAAATAAAAAGTAAAAATTGAGGTCACCGCCTTTAGTAAGGCAGACAAAACTTGGCAACGAACTGATGAAATCTTTTACTGGATACGATATGGACAGGACTAGGCAACAAATCTTCTACCAAAACTTAAAGCTCCACACTGCTTCAAGCAGTTGAGGAAAACGCATTTCCATTTTGGACTAAATCACAGCACAGATTTAACTTGATTTACACCGTTGCCTATGTTACATAAATTATGTGGCACCTTCCAAAATGGCGCTGCCTTGAATTATGTCATGAACTTTGAACTTTTTGTGGCATGCTGGCAAAACAATTAGATTTAATCGTTTGCATATAAATGAATGCATAAATGAATGAGTGAAAAAATAAAACAGCAACAAAAACAAAATCATACAACCAACCAAGTTAACAACTTACCACAACCAGGACCAAGTGCAGATGCAGACCCTCGCAGAACATCCAGAAATAGTTGACCAGCATGAAATAGTGCACGACCAGATGCAGGATAATGCACCAGGGCTGCGACAATAAATTTTGGCGCTCAATTTATAGGATACAAATATATATATATAATTGTTTGTTTCTTTACCGGATTCTCGGCTATTACGTCCGGTTGCTCCACCACCAGACAATACCAGAAGATCCAGGCCATGCAAGTAAAGGCCAGGGAAGCAAATAAATGCACGTGTATGCGTATCCGGGTGCAGCGCAAGGATCTGCCCAAGTGCAAGTCATTAAAGTCAATGTCGCATGCTATTGTGTATGTGTGTGTGTGTCTGTGTGTATGGGATACATACTTAAAGCCAAGGAATATAGCAATTGATATGAGCAGAGCCAGCAAGGAGAGCGCATAGCCCTTGACGTAGAGCTCGTTTACGAATTGCCGGAACTGTATCGGGGTAAAAGCACACTTAAAGTTAAATGGTATCCTGATTTATGTGCATCCTAGGCAGACTCACCTCAAAATCTTCGTAATCCACACAGTTGGTGTAGTTGGACCAGGTTAGATTGCTGACAGGATGACGAAACCAGGAACCATTCTCCAGGCAACTGTAAGCAGGTTAGGAATTTTTTAAATTGTGTAAGGATTGGGTGATATAGAGAAGCATTTTAAGGCTTGAATGTTTTAGAGCATCAAGAATTCGGAAATATTTGGCCTAGAGGCAACATTTAGTCTAGATGGCGAAATTTCTTGAAGGCATTGGGGCTGAGCAAAGCTTGCAATGAAACACAGAGAACTTTACAAAAGCGTAGCATACATTTATGGGCAGCCTTAAAATCGGGTCAATGGGGCACCCAACTTTAAGGCTGCCCTTAAATGTATGCTACGCTTTTTTTTAAAGCTCTGCATTTCATTGCATGTTTGGTTCAGCTCCTATCCCTATTAATAGAAGAAGAGAAATTTTGTCATCTAGACCAAATGTTGCCTTTAGGCCAAATACTTTTTGAAGTTCTTTTTCCCACCCAAAAATTATGAAACAAGCCAAGGACACGCTCAGAGCTACAACATTAAGTTTAAAAACTTACACTTTGTGTGCCAGGAATTTAGTATTGAATCCTTCAACAAAGTCCGGACAATATTGACTCAATACGGTGCCAGCTGGTGTACGTGGCCAACACAAATAACCATCAAAGTTAACCGGACAGAAGAGTTGTTGCTGCTCTGACAAATTGTTTGGGTTAGTATCGGCACCTAGTTGATTGCGTGCCATTGTTGTGCTCAAAACCTTTGCATAGAGCTCATTATTAATGGCGGCCGACTCGTCCACATCCTGTATTTCAATGGAGCCCTCATTAAGTACGGCATCCTCCATATAGCGCGGCACCAGCGTAAAACTCTCCGCCAGCTCTCCATCGGCATAGTCTGCAAAAATCCCAAAAAAAAATAAATGGAAACCAAATAAATTTGTGAAATAATGATTTTAATATACACTGCATCCTGCATAAAATTTCACATGAATTAAGTTTTAATGAAATTTTGGACTGCAAGCAAGCAGCGTGGGAAATTTGTTTCATATTGTGAACAGGGCAGCTACAGTTGCGCAACACTGACTATGAAGTACTCTACAGCACGAATAAAGTATTAGACTTATTGAATTTATATATTAAAATTTTGCAAATGTTTTTGTATTCCAAAACTGTTATATTTAAAGACTTTCTTGTAAGAAATTAGGCAAAAATAAATTTTTTTAATTAAACAAAAAGGATTGTGTTCACTTCTACATTTGTACTACGACAACCAAAACGACGTACCTGAGGCCACTGGAACGCGTTCAGCGACTTGCATCGCTGTGCACTACAGAGGCTCTCCGTTCAACACCCACAGCGGCGCTAAACATCATTTTAGATTTACTTCCGATTGACCTCTACGCGGAGTACTCAGCTGCTCGTACAGCTGGGCGCGGGTCTTTTTAAGAACATTCGCTACGGACATAGTTCAATAGGACAGGGGCTCTCTGACGAAATAGACTATGTCATACCGCACCTACAATTTGGGAAAAGGGTAAGGTGACGATAGAGGAAGACGGCTGGCGTAAAGGCCTTATACCCAGTCACAATACCTATAACCTATTTACCAGGGATCGTAACTGTTATAATTTTTAAAATAAAAATTATCAAATAATTATTATTTTTGATTTTTTTCATTAAAATTGCATAATAACTCTTATATTTTGACTTAAAAAGATATTTAAATTCAAGGTTTATTTTCAATTTTTTAAAATAAAAATTGCTCAGTAACTGTTATTTTCAATTTATATAATAAAAATTGCAGAATAACTCTTATTCACAATTTATAAAATAAAAATTGGTCAATAATTTTTATTTTACATTTTTATTATAAAAATTGAAAAATAAGAGTTATCTTGCAATTTTTAAATAAAATTGACATTTAATTATTATTTCATAATTTTTATTTTTTAAGTCAAAAAATAAGAGTTAAGCTTGATTTTTTTGATAACAGTTAAGAATAAAAGTTTATCCTTTTTTCGGATAGTCCATCAAAAATATGATATATAGTGCTTTGCACTTTCATCCAAAGACTTTTTTTCACTTTGATTTTTTTAACCACATAACTCTTATTTGCGATCCCTGCTATTTACTGACGGCTCAAATATGGAAAAGGGCGTTGGTGCTGGAGTATACTGCTCCGAGCTTAATGTAAGTTAAAGTAACAGGCTTCCGGACCATTGCAGCATCTTCCAGGCTGAAGTATTCGCCGCAATGAAGGCGGCTGAGCTGGCATGCACCAACACATCAACAAACTGTCTTTATAGACAGTCAAGCCGCTATCAAGGCTATTGTATCGCACTGTACATCCTCCTTCCATGTCCTTGAATGCCAGGCAGTCATCTAGATATTAGCTGCGGATCGTAAACTGCATATCTACTGGTGCCTGGACATAAAGGCATAATGGGGAATGAAATGGTGGATGCAATTGCCAAAAGCAGTGTTGAGCTTCCGGAGGGACAAATACACGTCGTACGCCGACCGATCAAACATCTCTACCTTATGCTGGAGTGCAACATGAGCGCAGAGCTGAAGCTAGATGGAAAAATCTAGACAGCTGTCACACAGCGAAAATCATGCTGGCTCATTACAGCTGAAAATAAAGTAACTTTATAATGAATCTCTCACGCACTGAATGCAGGACTATCACGGGTGTGCTAACAGGACACTGCCTCTTAGCGAAGCATGCGCATAGGATGGGACTAACGGCAAGCGAATCATGCAGGATCTGCAGGGATCCGGAAGTCCCTGAGACCCTAGCACACGTAATCTGCGACTGCCCAGCCATCTCTAGACATCGTCTGACCACCCTAGGAGAACCAGCGTTTGTCGGTCTAGAAGAGGTGGCCAGGCTACAAGTTGGGCGGCAACTTAATTTCGCTAAAAAAGTAAAATTTTTAACCGACCATCACTTTGCGTAATAACCTCAAATCTGGCACAGCTAAGGACCAAAAGGTCTATGCTAGGCTGCACTCTGTTGTGGCCGGCCAGTGTAACCTAACCTAACCTAACCTACATTTGTGCTAAAACAATTTCGGATTTTTACCAAAATATGCGTAATTTCTATATATTTTCTTTGTTTAATAGTTTTCGATCTATTTAGCAGAACTATCAGAATTTGCGATGATGCAAGAAATAAAATAATAGATAGGAATGCAAATAATAAAATCGATTTAGTACAACTTGCGAAAATTATGTGGATGATTTAATTTAAAATACAAAGTTTTTGAATCGATTTAGTACAACTATTTTCTGCTTCTTTCACTTCTACATTTGTACTAAAACGATTTTGGATTTTTGCAAAAATTAGCGTAATTTCATAAATTTTGTTCTAAAAGGCATAGATTAATTTAGAACAACTTGTAAAACTTGCGATGAAGGAAGAAATGAAATAATAGATTTAAAAGAATCTATTATTTTTACTTATTATCGATTTAGTACAACTATTTACAATTGAAAATAAAAAAAAATATTAGCCCATTTAGTACACTTGAAATAGTTGCGCGGATAAAAAAATTATTCACAATTTTAAGTCGATTTACTACAGCATAAAAAATTTGCGCAGATGCAAGAATTATTAACAATTAAAAATTAAAAGTCATAAATTAATTTAGTACAACCTGAGATATTTATACGAATAAAAGAATAACCTAAAATTAACAAAAAAAAAATTGTTTTCAAACCATTAAGTAAAGCTTGAGATAAAATAAAAATGTTCCAAATCAATTTAGTACAGCTTGAAATATTTGCGCAGATAGAAAAACGATCTACAATTTTAAATAATAAAGTTCCAAGTAGAATTAGTGCCTATACCTGAAAAAAATGCGCGGATAATTAAAAAAATTGTATTTCATCTATTTAATAGTTTAAAATAAATTAAAAATGAAAAGATCTAAGTCCATTTAGTACTACTAAGATATTTGCGCGCATAAAAGAATTACCTAGTATTAAAAAATAAAAAAAAAGTGCTAAATTAAATTAGTACAGTTAAAATTAAGTACAGTGATTTAGAACAGCTACAGATATTTGCGGGTATAAAAGAATTACATATAATTAAAATAAAGTTTTTTTAAGTCTGCTTAAAAATTTGTTATAAAAAGTTCTTAAACAATTTAGTACAACCTAAGATATTGCGTGGATTAAAAAGAATTAATTATAATTTTGAAAAAATTCATTTAAACCCATTCGAGAACTTAAGGTAACATAAAAAGTTCCAATTCAATCAGCTGTACTAAAAAGCTTGAAATATTTTCAAGAGGAAAAGGAATTATTTAGATCAGAAGTATAACATAT
Organism: Chymomyza amoena; assembly: GCA_037043745.1. Taxonomy (NCBI): domain Eukaryota; kingdom Metazoa; phylum Arthropoda; class Insecta; order Diptera; family Drosophilidae; genus Chymomyza; species Chymomyza amoena. The sequence goes on from JBAMAX010003788.1 coordinate 18,868, forward strand.
TTCAATAAAGTACAGTCTTAGTACAAGTACATTTTTGATAAGTAAAAACTATTTTTTTTTAAAATATAATTTTTAAACAATAAGCTGCTAATCTAGTACTCTTAGAATATGTATACATTTTTACGGACTTACTTTACTTCTATTATTCTATTGAAGCAAGCTCTTTCTAATCACTCCTTTAAATTAACAAAAAAAATTTCAACTATTTTATTAAAATCATTTTTGTGATTTCCAAGATATTATATAATGTCAGGACAGGATTCAATTGTTTCCTTTAAGTGTCTGTTGGACATCACCGACATGGACCCGCATACGCTAGACGAGATACTCAAGCGCATATGTCTAGACATGGGATTTGCTGATGACGACGAAGACAATATGGTATATGGAGCTGATGGAAAGTTAGTAAGCAAGGTAAGCTAGATATATAGAAACTGCATTCAATGTCGCATTGTAACATTTGTCTATAAAGTTCCAGGCACCGAAACCTTATAAATGGATGAAGCCCAAGCTGGATAAGTATCTTAGCTTTGAGGACTTGGTTATTAAGACAGGGATTCATCCATTGCACTTAGAGTTAAGCTTGCGTGAAATCGCAAAGCTTAACAAGGAGCGTTGGGGCATTTAGATGGCGGAGGATCTATTTTGAGCTTGTTTTATTTTTTTATATATTGATAATGTTATGATCAAAAATAATATATTAAGTAAACGGTTTTAATATGGATGCGTACATGAAGTGGAATTTTGTTTAATTATGAATTTTGTTTTAAATCATGCGGTATACATTTAAAATTAGTATGGTCAAAAAGCCTATTTTACCCCTACATATATTTTACATAATCATCTCAAACTTTAGGTGTAACATGCATCGGTCTAATTTTATACATTTGGAAATTTTTTGAATCTAATTTATGTAGTTATAAACAAAACTTTGAGTCCGGGGCATGGAAAATTGCAGCAAAAGGTTATAGTATCGTTTATATATCATAAATGATGTGCAGAAGTGCACTACTTTCAGTATTCAAACTATGTATTACTTCTGATAAGCCTAAAACTTAGTTTTGACCTATAAATTGGTTCAGTAGTTGGCCTATATGCCGCTTAACCGAAAGCTAGAAAGCCAAACGTCCAAAATAAAAAAGAAATTCAGATATCAAACAAACTGACAGATTGACAGATTGGGTTTAATGTGGCTACAGTGCATAAAAAGGATTTAATGGAATAGATTTTCCACTGGCTATGGGGAAACTTACTTGTTGTAGCGCTCTGATTGACAGACGATTCGTAACTCTCATTCTTATAGCGATACACGCATTCCGCATATAAATGCTTTAGGAATGTGCGCAGATTATCCTGTATCTGGGGAGCCCCTGTGGCCGCATCCGTATAAGCAACTGTAGCCATTTCTTTAGCTGAAAATACAAAAAAAAAAGAAATAAAATAAACGACACTTGAAAAGGGTTACATTAGGGATACACTGCCAGAAATTACATGCACTTTATGGGAAGTTTTAAAGTACATCTTAACATTATTATTATTATTATTATTTAGAGATAGTACAGTTTATAAAAACTATGTCTAACTTAAGCTAATATAGCGCTGGCTGCTGGGCCTCTGGCTATGTAGTTTTACATGGTATGTTTGCTTATAAATATATTTACATATTTAGATTTTGTTGTATAGATTGGTGTCTTTTAAAAAATTTATGATTTTGTTTGTGTTTTCTGGGGAGGGGTTAGCAAGGCAATTTAAAGGGTTGGTGTTTTTAAATATTCGTGATCTACTTTGGGCTAGGGTTGGGCAAGAGTTAAGTATGTGTTCTATGGTGATTGTAGTGTTTGTTTGGCAGAAAGGGCAGAGAGGGGATATGTTGGTGTTTAGGTAGTGTTGGTGAGTTAAGTTTGTATGGCCTAATCGAAGTCTTACTAATTTGATCTGATCATTTCTTCTAGTTTGTTGGTTTGGTGTAATCAGGTAGTCAGATATGTGGGTAGAATTTGTGTTAATGTTTTGATACCATCTACTACACATCTTAACATATTTGATTAGAATTCATTAAGTTTTCTGGATTTCAGAATTTCGTATTTTTGGTTACAAAATCACAGTCAAAGGCTTACAAAAATAAGAATGTTGCTCTAGAATTAAATTTTTAGAAAGGTTCATACGCAGTATGCAAAAATTTCGCACAAATCTATATATACATAAAAAACCCACTATTTAAAAACAAAAGATTTATTTTATGTGGAGTTTTGTTTTGTGCCTTAAGTTTAAAAATGCCATTGTTAGACCCATACTCATGTATGGAGTCTCGATCTGGTGGCCTACTTTAGATAAGGGGACTAACCTTAAAAGTTAAGTAAGGTTCAGCGAACAGCCGAACTTACAATTAGTGGTGTTTACGCTCTACACCAAATGAAGCCTTAGATGCTATTTTAAACCTCCTACCACTGAAGAAGGTAGGGAAACAACAAGCCATTTTATCAGCTTTACGCATGAGAGAGGCGAAAAAATGGAATGATCAAGATTTTGGTCATGCAAAGATTCTTAAAGGGAACCCACTTATTCCCGAAAGTACAGACTACTGCATACCGCAAGAACATTTCACAACCAACTTCAGAGCCTATATTCCAACCAGAGAGGAGTGGAATAAAAAAATAAATAAATAAACTAAAAGTATACACGGACGGTTCCAAGCTAGACGACTGTGTAGGGGGAGGGGTCTACGTCGAGGATTTCGACATAAGAATTGCTTTTAGGCTCCCGGACCACTGCAGTGTCTTTCAGAGGTCACAGCAATCCGGGAGGCTTTAACTACAATAAAAAACCTACAACTCCAAGATAAGAATATCTGTATATATTCGGACAGCCAAGCGGCTATTAAGTCTCTAGTCTCGATGACTTCGTGTATGAAGTCAGTGAATGACTGCCGCTTGTCTCTAGGGGAGATGGCTGAGCACCTTTCAATTCACCTGATATGGGTTCCAGGACACAGGGACTTTGAGGGAAATTGCATTGCGGATGAACTGGCTAGGAAAGGAACTACCAGCATCCTCCTTCTAGATAAGGAGGGCCTGGGTATACCTATGGCCACCTGTAAACTGAGAATACGAAACTTTTTCGCTCTCTGTGCAAATAAAACGTGGAATCGGACATCGAACACGTGTAGAATCTCGCGGCAAACCTGGCCGACATACTGCAGTAAAAGAACCAAAAAACTTTACTGTCTGAATAGAGTCCAGTGCTCATCTGCCATTCATGCCATTACGGGACACTGGTTGGTAGGAAACCACGCATCCCGTTTGAATGCTCCCCACCACGACTTCTGTAGAAGCTGTGGCGATGAAGAGGAGCTAGAGACGGTGGAACACTTTTTCTGTCACTGCCCAGGACTGGGCAGAAAAAGATTTAGGTTCCCACAGTCATATATTCTAAACGATCTATCTCAGCTCTCTGAACAGAGTCCAAAATGCCTCTTAAGGTTCATTCAGGCAGCCGGATGGCTTTCTCAACTTTCGTAGGGGACCCATTAAGTGGGGAAATGTGGTGAATTGGCTCACTAGCGGTATCACAAAGGGCCTATCCTAGGCCTAAGTGAGTTGGTATGTCGGTCCCAACTGCCGCCCTAACCTAACCTAACCTAAGTCTAAAAATAAGAATCTTTAAGTTGAAAAAATCTTAGATCGTAAGCAAAATTTTATTTTTGGATTTTATAAAATTACTTTTGTTTTTAACTTTTGGAATTAATTAATTTGACCAAATCGTGATCAAAATCTTATTATTGGTTTACTAAAAATCACGAAAAACGAGAATTTTTTTAATTTAAAAACAGTTACATTTTTATATTTTGTAAGCTTCTGACCAAAAACTCCTGTAGATAAAAGTGTTCCAGATTAAAATAAGATGGTTTGTTTAAAATCTCGCAAAAAGAATATGTTTTAACTTAAAAACAATCTTATTTTTGGATATTATAAAATTATTTGTTTTTTTTAATTTTTTAATGGATGAACTGCTGACCAAAAACTCCTGAATATAAAAGTGCTACAAATTAAAATAAGACCGCAAAAAATTTGAATTCTTGACCAAAACTTTATAACTGGCTTGCTAAAAATCTAGAAAAAATATTGTTTTTTAAATTACAATTTTTATTTTACTAAAAACCTTGAATTAAGTATATATATTTTCTCTTATCTTAACTCAAGAATTATACTCTTATTTTATAAATTTTTGGTCCTTGTACTAAGCCCAAAAATTGCTTCTACTTTGATCAATTTTTCATCATCTTATCATTCAAATTTAGCACAAAGTTCTTTTAAGAAGCTTAGACCACAATTTCTACTAATTTTTATATATTTATTTTTTAAATCTCATTTTGCATTTGACTTTTTCAATACATACTGGTTTCTACACACATTAAATTTTTTGTAATATTTTTTCATTTAAATAAAATTATGAATAAAACTTTAAATTTTAGCTTCTTTATCTGATGATGGTATCCAAATAAACAATAGAGATCCAATGTCTTCTTTTACAACAATAAAATATATTAATAAAATAAAAAAATTTACTTAATTTTATATGATCAAAATAATTTTTAGTTTTTAAGAGTTCGGTTCGACTCTGCAAAAATTAATGCGTAAAATTCGAATTTATGTTATTAAAAATGATATTTTATTTATTATTTTTATAATTTATATATATGGCAGATAGTTTTTAAAAGCTTAGGTTAAAAATACCTCTACAGATTTTATCGGAATCACTTTAAAATTAAGGGTCTTTTTATTCGTCAGGTTTTTGAGGGGGAAAAAGCGAATTTTGCATAAAAAAAACACGTTTCATTACGGAAAAAATAAGAAAATGTACAGAAACGCCCTCGAGCGTCTCAAAAATCAAAATAAATGTCAAATATAGATTTTTCGACCTCAAAATCTGGCGAATACACATTTGGGTACAGAAAAATTAACATTTTGGCGTGTGAAGCACGCAGCGGGTATAGCCCCCTAGTACATTATACAAAAGTATAACTCCAATTTTATTTTCTTATTTATAAGCAGCTTTTAACTAATAAAAATTAAGATTAATTGAAATTTTGTTCAAAAAACGATTTTTTGACCGATTGGTCCTGTGTGATTTAGTCAACCGATTTTTATAAAACTTCTTACAGTGCTTGAGTGGTATGAAAAAGTGAAATATTCGACGATTTTCGGAACATTTTAACAATTTAAAAAAAAAAGTCTAAAATCAAAATAGATGTTAAAAATGGATACCTCGAAACAGAAAACTCTCAAATACATATTTATCTAGAGAAAAAAAACGCGCCTTGTGAAGCACTGTCTAAGTCGATCTTTGAAAAAAACCTATTTTGAAAAAGTGGCAGACTTGAAATTTATTTTAGGCCCATAATTTCTTGGGCAAACTTAGAATAACCCAAAGAATTAAAATCGCCGTGAGCCCCAGCAGAGTTTTTTGGCCCAACTCAAATTGATTCGCCCAAATGGTTATATGTGAGCAAAGAGAACATAATTTGAAAGTTTTTAAAACTGCATACATATATATATTTTTTAATGGTCTTATGGCTAATATCCTATTTCGTTAATTTGGCCATAAAATGTGCCTACAAATGTCAGCAGACTAGAATCGTATCCTTGTAAACTGTAACGTGACGCCAAAATGAAAGACCTTACGCCAAAGAACTTTTCTTGTTGTGATCTTTCCGCTAAAGTTACTTAAATTTCCATTTTTTGAGTGTATCAAATTTTTGTAGTTGTTTTACAGTTGCTATTTATGGTCTGACTTTTTATGTGCTCTGCGTATAACCTTTGGTTGTAGCCATGTGTGGGTATATCTGTGAGTGTGTGTGTGTGTGTGTGTACACATATATATACTCGCATAAGCGTGTTAATTCTAACAGTAGTGTCCTTTACTTCGGCGTTTACTCCGCGCATTGTCAGTCAAAGAGTTTGATGCGCTACAAAAGAATTTAATTTTCTTGCTCTTGCGAAGCGTAAAAAGGCACACACACACACACACATACGCACGCCCCCACAAATTGGCTCTCAGTGTTTGTTTATTTAACGTGTATATGTATGGCATTTATAGACCCGCATCATTGTATAGTTTAACACAGCTCCCATTCTCTTTTGTTGTCTCTCTTCTCGCTGAGTATGTGTGCATTGGGCAGCCACAATCCTCGTGGCCTCACAAAGCCAGTCAAGCAGAGAGCAGAAACTCTGCTGCCATCTGCGTATAAATATATCCGTCAGATTGTCTGTGTGTGCGTGTGTGGGTATTGTTGTGAGAGGTTGTAAATTTGTCTCTGCCAATGCTTGTAAATCGAAGGCAGGGAGCAGCGAAGAGAGTGCAGGGTGAAGAGCAGCAGCTGTAGCTGGAGCAGGAGCAGCAGCAGCTCATGTGCATGTAAATTGTAATTTGCATTCACACCACGTACAGTCAACACCCGCTGGCGCGGACACACACACGCGCACGCACACCTGTTAGCTGCTGCTGCTGTGCTGTCAGTGTGACCAGCGGCGCATAAATCAGTTTATTGTCTAATTAATGTGCACTTTTTTTTGCTGCTGCTGCTTCTTCTTCTAGCTACTTGCTACATAAGGCTTAAACTTTAGCGCATTAATTGCATTTAAAGGTTTCTTTGCGCGTGGCAAACCAAATCAGCTGCTACTGTTGATGCAATTGAATGCGCTTATTGTGGTGTGGGTAGCATCATAAACAGCAACATAGACCATATTATTTAAATATCAGATTATTACAATTAATTACAGGGTGTCTTGGATTATTGTTTAATTTTAAAAGTAACTCAATGGCTTTTCGAACTAATCGCCTGGAAAATATGAAAGCTACTTTTAAAATATCAATGTTAATAAGAAACATTTGTCTGCACATGGAAACGGCTGGACAAAATGATAGCAAAATTTTGAACATGGATTTTGGCAATGTTTTTTAACAGTCCCTAAAGGATGCAGCAGGCTTTCAATTATTTGTATCAAAATGCATTAGCGAGAGTAACTATTGAACATAAGTATGAAAACCTTCATCTCACAGGCAATAATAGCTAAGAACCCCAAAACTGGTTAAATAGAGAAGTTAAATTCCTACTTAAAAAATTGCTCGGAACTTGGTCCTTAACGACCTTCTTCTCCAACTTACGCAGACAGGATGTAGTGTGACGGCTTATGCACACGACGTGGTTCTCATAGTAACGAGCAAATTTCTGCCCACTGTTTTGGGGTCTTGGCATTAATCCTCAGAAGACAAAACTGGTGTTGTTCACTAGAAAATATCAGATCACTAAGTTTACCCCACCGTCTCTCAGTGGATCGCAACTTAAATGATCTATGGAGGCGAAGTATCTAGGTGTCGTTCTGGACTGCAAACTCTCGTGGAAGAGAAACTCGGAAGAAAGAATTAAAAGAGGGTTAGGTGCTTATGGAGCCTGCAAAAATACGTATGCTACGAAATGGGGACTGCAACCGTATATAACTCACTGGCTTCCTAACGTATGGAGTGTTGGTCTGGTGGAAGGCGTCTAATACCAAATCTCACCTAAACAATCTTCAGAGGTTGCAAAGAGGCGGCTTGCCAAGGTATCACCGGATCTATGCGATCCACACTTCAGGCGGCTCTGGATGTTATTCTGAACCTGGAACCAGTGGCGGCTAAAAGCTCAACGAGACTCCGGGTGTTAAATCTTCTCCCGCCATCAACTTGTGCTCATAGCAGTATCCTACTTAAGTTAGGTGTACTTGTGCAGACTGGGAATAGTGATTACTGCTTCACTGTTCACAAATGGAACGATAACTTTCCCTCAGTTTTCCCGGAAAGAGAAGATTGGATGCAAAGAAAAGGGCATGAGCTGACGATCTGTACTGGAGTTTCGAAGATGGATGAGGGCACAGGAGCAGGCATCTTCTCTGAAGAGCTTTCGACGAAGCTTTCATTCCGCCCCCCCGACTTTTGTAGCGTATAAGTCCGGTAAGCGGCAAGACTTATTGGCACCTTGGACGGAAGTCCAAAGACCATTGAAATTCTTTTCGACACTCAGGCTGCTCTTTAAGCTCTGTCATTGCACACCATAAAGAGTTCACTAATCCGTAACACGGCGCTAGCGCTCAATCGTATCCATCACTACTCAATAACCTTCTGCTGGGTTCCGTGCCACTCAGGTGTCCTTGGTAACGAGGCGGCGGACAAGTGCGCCAGGAAAGGCTCAGCGCTGGCAGCTAGCATTGCGGTTACGGACATAGAGAGACCATTACAGAACGTCGTACCGCAAATCAGGGAGACGGCTAGAGCTGTGGCGAAAAGAAAATGGGACATGGTGTCCAGCTGTACAAAGCGAACATTTGAGCTGCTGCGCTTCCATAAAAACAAGACTAGGATGGTGGTGGGCTTTGTAACGGGGCTCTGCACCATAGACAATATGGCTGAGAGGTTGCACCTTCCCCATCACGATTTCTGCCGCAGCTACAGAGATGAGGAAAAGACTAAAAGCATACAACACCTACTATGTGACTGCTAGGTGCTTTTTAGAAGACGCACCCAGTTTCTGGGTAAACCATTCTTTAAAGATCTGGGTAGTCTAGCCTATGTGCCCATAGCGGATCTGGCTGCTTTCGTCGAATCCCCAAAATGGTTTTGCAACATGAGAGACTTACACGTTTAGGGCTGTACAGTTTTTGATCCTCCTCCACTACCTCGTAAACTGTGCTTAAGAGAAAAAAAAAAGTTTGTTATTTTGTGTTAGGAGTGCTCCTGGGGTGCTGATGTCTCCGATGGTATCCTGTTATCGGCAGACTCAGCATTCAATTCCTACTCTTACCTCCACGTGGTGCACCCTGGTAACCTGAGCAACCTTGATGAAGATACGGTAACCAACCCGTGTGGAAGTCTTATTCAGGGCCAACAAGATAGAGCTTTCATTTTTTAGGCCATTCTAACATACTTGGTCTAAGGGTTAAAGAGAGTATGCATTGAAAGGCGGATGAATTGCATCGACAACCGACGGCAATCTTTGCGTCTGCTCGCCAGGATGTTCAAGCATGGAAAGTAACAACAATGGAAACACTACTCCAAGAAGTTATCGTCTTAATACGAGAAATCCACCTGCTTCGGCAGCTGGCACAAGAATTTTGGAGGTGCCAAATCCACGCGAAGATATCACGATGAATGAAACCAACACCACTGGAAGTCGAGGATGACAGAAGAAGATTTTTGTGTTTACTTTTATACGAATGTTCACTTGATGACCCTTAAATTTGTAAACTCTAGCTTTAAAGAAAAATTTCCATATACTCTACTATATTTCAGTATACGAAGCCACAAATAACTTTCTTAATTCTGCCACTCTTCGATAACCATTTGCTATGTATACGGTCACATATCGATATCAATATATATATTTTTTTTCTTTAGAAATAATTGGTCCAAGTCATTGTATTTTGAGCGATTGACTGGAACCTCCAAGGAAGCCGTAGACGAGGAAGGCCAGGGAACACCTGGAGGCGACAGTTAGAGTCTGAAACCCGCGCCAAGCGTCTTAGCTGGAATGAAGTACAGTGACTGGCACAAAAAAGAGACGAATGTAAGAAATTCGTTGTGGCTCTATGTTCCACCTTGGAACTCTAGGAAATATAAATATCGTATTTAAAGGCATACCATATGATGTACTTAGTTGGGTCGTGAAACGAAATTCAGTTGATGCTAGACTGTTACAGGAACGTTGTTTATTACATCTTAATTTTTTTAATATTTCAGATTCGTGCAGAAAAAAACTTTAAAACAAGACAAAACGTGTATCCACTTTTACTCTCTAAAAGCCACTTGTAAAAGCAAACAATAAAATCCAAGATAATGTATAACTCCCACTTAGACACCCTGTATAATGTATCTAGCTCTTATGGATTTGAATATTAAACGATTGATAGGAATAGCTTCGTTTGCGTCTGCTGCTTAAATACATTGTTATATATATATTTTAATCAAAACTCATTCCGCTCCACGAATGTTTCCACTTGATTGAATCCTTTTATAAATATGTTGTTATGTACTGCTGCACATAGCTACAGTTATTGCCACATTTAGAGAGATATTCTTATAACAAAACACTTTACTTAATGCATTGCAAACAAACAAAAGCAAGCTTAAAAAATATGCAAAAACATTTCAAGCGGTTGGAGTGGTTGGAGCGGTGGCGTATACGTAATGTGGTACAAAAGCTTTTACAAGAAATATTTTATGCTCCTTTTGGCTGCCTTTGGGTTTCTGCAGCTAATTGCATGCAATTGCGCCATTTGGATGCTAGACCTTTATTGTGTTTTTGTTGTTGTTGTGGTTGTTTGAAGCTCTTCAAAGGACTTCCACAATATGCCTTATATAACCTTAATAAGAGCAATAAGTGCAGTCGTTATGACCATCATAAGGTTGTCATTCTCTCTCAATGGCAGTCAGTTCAATTTATTACGTATACGCCACGTGCGCCGGCTAGCCAGCCAGCCAGCACTAGACAAATGCTTTATGCAAGGGCGGATGTCCTGCTTAAGGACCAACCAACAACGCGTGCTGCCAGTTGGTTATAAATAAATAGTTTTATTGCAATTGCATAAATTTTGGGGGAACGCGCGCAGCCAGCCAGCTGCTTTATTTATTTATAAATTAAAGTTTTTTTTACAGGAATTTTTAGTTTGGAGCAAAATAAATTGCATAAATTTAAGTGAATATTTATGCAGCTTGAGTTATGCGTGTTATTTTTTGGGTTGGTTCGGCAAAAAAATGCGAAAAAATAATAATAACAATAACTATTTCACTGGCACTGGAAACTGGCATAAATAAAATTTTAAAATAACAAAGAATATTTGAAAAATTGTTTTAGCTTAAAATTCTCACAATTTTTAAACTATTTTGCCAATTCGTTTTAATTGCTCTGGCAATAAAACATTCTCTTTTAAATCACAAAATAAAATCGTTTTGGTGAAATTGGGAGCAACAAACGTGGCTTCAAAACGAATGAGAATAAAATTTCGATTTTGTTTTCCAGGGCAAGACGAAATTGTTACTTCATAATTTTATTAAATAAAAAATTAATAAACACGTTAAAAATCTTGCAAATTTGACTGAATTTTGAAAAATAATTTTAGAAAATTCCCACAAGTCCGTATCTATTATAACATATATTAAATCAGCTGACTGGAAGCTACCGAAGCAAATCCAACCGATTAGGGATTCACGCACGAACAACCTTAGGACATCATCCACATCCCCGATAGTGAGAGAAATTGGTAACCCATTTAGAAAACTAAGACGCAACAAAGCAGCTGATATCGACGGAATAGCTGCCGAACTGCTACAGTTGGAGACGCAGCTTGTTGTCGAAACATTGCACCCACATTTCACTCGCATATGGGAGACTGAGTGTGTGCCCTCATTTCGGAAAGCAGGAATAAACATCAAGCTACCTTAGTGACTGCAACAAATGGCGAGGAATAACGCCGCTTAGCACTAGTTACAAGATACAAGCAACTCTACTGCTCGATCATCTTCAAGAAAAAATAGAGCCAACAATTTGCGTTGAACAGGCGGGTTTCAGACCACACAGGAGTGGCGTAGACCAGACTAACACACTACCCCTAATAACAGAACAAACTGTGGAGTGGGTCACACCACTGTACCTCCTGTTCATCGACTTCAAGAAGGCCTTCGATTCAGTAGAATGGCGGGCATTGGCGACGAAAGGAGTGCCAGTCCACATCGTATCGATAGTAAAAGCGATGTACGATGATGCGGACTTGGCGGTACAACAGATGTACGCAGGTCTAGGCGTGGGATTTCGTGGAGTCTCATTAGTCATTTGGAAGACCTGGATTACGCGGACGACATTTGTCTCATCTCTTATAAATTCAGTGATATCCAAGTCAAAGTGAATGATCTCGGGATGCTTCCCAGCAAAGTTGGACTCTCGATAAACGCATTCAAAACCAAACTGATGCGTCTCAACCACACCAGCCAAGGTAGCATAACCATCTGCGGAAACACTATCGACTTTGTCGATAGTTTCTTATACCTTGCCATCATAATTTCCAGCAGTGTTGGGGTGGATGAGGATATTGACAATAGTCTAAACAAAGCGCGTTCAGTGTTTGGACGCTTCTTGCGCATATGGAGAAACCAGCAAGTCATCAGAAGAACAAAGCTGAGAATCTTCATTGCGACCGTCAAATCCATCTTGTTGTATGGCAGCGAGACGTGGCTGATCCCGCAGAGAATGATGTCAAAACTGCAGTCATTCGTCAAAAAGTGCTTTAGAATTATATGCGGGATATTCTGGCCCAACAGGATATCAAACACTATGGCACTATGCTAGTGAAGTTCCTATTTGCACTCAGATACGAACACGCAAGTGGCGTGGGATCCGTCATTCTCTTAGAAAAGACCGAATCAGCATCGTCAGGATGTCTTTGAAATGGAACCCCCAAGCAAGCAGACGAATAGGAAGGCCAAAGGCAACCTGGCCACGTACAATATTAAACGAATTGTCCCTATTCAACATCAGCTGGGACACAGCAAAGCAAACTGCGCCAAATAGAGTCCGGTGGAAAGTTCTTGTTGAAGCTCTAAGCTCCCTGGAGGAGTACTTAAAGGAAAAAAAAAATACACCTATTTTTTTTGGTACAAAAAAACTCATTTTGTCCCACTGTGCAGCGACAAAGCATTGCGGTCAATTAACTCTGATATGAACCAGATGTTTAATTGTTACTATAATCTATACAACAATGCCTTTATTTTTGGTAAGAAAAAACGAATCAATAAAATGTATATAAATAAATTTCCCAAAAATAGCGTCATTTAGTCATCACTTGGGTTGGTCCCGAGGGAGGTTTGATATACTGCTAGGTTTGACTTTGCTCACGCTTCGATGAGTTATGTTTTAAGTTGATAACAAGTGACGCAAACGATTAAGATTCTATAGAGTTTCTTCAAAAACCTTGACGAGTTATTTTCGTCTACATATCCCTTGGGAGATCTTAAAGCGCTTTGGAGATTTTAAGCTCATGTAGTCACATCCGTTTTAAATGCTACCAAAAAAATGATGCAAATCGTATTTTGTTTATAATATGCTTGACTTTAGTATTTTTTGCATTTTTCTAGTATTTTTTTGTTAACTTTTCAACTTAATGTCTACTTGATATAACGTCAAAATTGTTCCGAATATATTTCTCTATTTAACAGCAGATTTTTGACGGCTCTTAAATAGTTTGCGTTTTATTGAAAAACATTTTAGTTCATTAGCGATAGTTTCCCGATACATCGGAAATGTACATCAACACTTTTTCTTCAGTCAGCGCCAAATCTGGAAATCTGGAACTAAACTAACTAATATTGCATTCAGTTTAAATTCTGGGAAATTTTGACCTTAAAATAGAAATCATTTAAAAAAATTACCTTTTCCGTACACGCGCCATCATTCGGATCCACAAATCAATCAAAATGTTTATATATTTTAAAGACCAACCAAAAAAAGAAAGATATTGAAATAAAATTGCAGTAAACAAATGTTATCTAAAAGGCATCTAAAAATATTTTTTTTCTCTCTAATTGAAACATAACTTGTGGTTCCGACAGACGTTTGACGTCTAAAGATTATCTGATATACAAAATTTCGAAAGAGCATTTTCGAAATTGAAATTTTTGCTCATAAAATTGTTAACAAATTGACACGAAAGTAGCGTTTTACTAATTTAAGAGTTTAAAGTTAAAAATAGCCCTGAAAAAATCGATCCTGATTAAAATCTTAGTTTCGAATTCTTTCGAAGATTACATTTGTAAAATTATTTTTTTTTTATAATTCTAGGTAGGCCAATAAGAGCCATATAAAATACCTAAAAAACCTATCTTCACGAATAAAATAAGAATTCGAATTTTTTTAAATCTTTTTTCAGAACTTTCTTTTTAAGTTTTATGTTTGAAATATTATTATTTTGAGATTTTAAATTTAAGAATCATTTTATTGTATTTAAATATTCTTGTAAGCATATTTGGTATAATTTTGCGAATTTTCGCTCATGCCATCATAGTTTTTCTATATATATGAAAAATATTTCAAGAATCAAGGTTTTGTTTTTAGATTCTTTTAGCTCTAACATATTGTAAAGTTTTTTGTTTACTATTTTTTTAATACGTCTTTTTATAGCTTCGTTGTTGGAATTAGTAAAAAAAATATATTTAATATTACAAAAATTGTTTTAATGACATTTTTTGATCATTATATCATTTTTGATGAAATAATTTAAAATAAAAAAATGGCGTACGTAAAGTCGAGCGCTGGACGACTTTGGGATACCCTGTACCACTAGTTTGCAGTAAAATCCGGTTCCGTTAATCGAAATAATCCAAAAACAGAAGAATTTTTAAGCGAAAATTTTTTTTACCGATCGTTCCATTGGAAGCTATATGATATCAGTTCTAACCGATTTCGGATCAAATTTGACACAGTCGCTTTATGGAATTATAGATCATCATAATCACTGCAAAAAATTAAACTTAGCTGCAGCCAAGTTTATATTTCTGCTATTCTCTAATAACCTTTACCCTACATTCTGCAGTGTATACAAAGTCAATTATTTAAATAATTACTAAAATTGAAGTCAATTAAATTTTTCGGAAATTTTAACCAAATAATATTTCCCGTTTAAACATCAAATTCGCATAAATAAATTATAAATTAAAAAAAAAATTGGCATTAATATAATTAGATATTGACAAATTGACAAATTGTCGATTCAATTTGGTATCAAACGCGGGTTTGCATAAATTAGCTGAAAATTGAAATTTATTGACAAACAGACGCCCAGCCCTATGCCTAGATCTAATGTTCGACACTAGGTACATAATTTGTCTAAGGACTCTAGAAATATTTTTTTTTTGTTTTTATTTATAATATATATATATATTTTTTCCTAATTTTGTTTATGGGAAGCAAAAAGCTCGTTATGCGTTATGGAAGCAGGACTCAGGACTAAAATAATTGTATGTACATATGCTGAATATTGATGATAAATTGTTTGACTTTAACAAATGTATACCAAGGATCTGTTTTGCGGCTCTCGATGTGTCCTTCTGTGTTTATGAGTGTGTGTTTGTGTGTGTGTGTATGTGTGGCCTTTTCATGTCCATGTGGCTAATGATGCTGGTGACAAACAAACCAAGCTCATAGACCAAAATAGGCTACATCATTTGGCAGGATATGGATTTTTGCTCGCACTTTTTATGTCGTCTATACTACATATATATATAGACTTCTATATATATGTATTTTTTTTTTTTGAGTCCAATTATAATAATAAATTTTTGTGGCTTCCAAGCGGGTAATGTTGCAATTATATTGCATGCGGTAATGCACTGTGAGAAACTGAATATGGAGTTTTAGGGTTATATAGGAAAATTATTCAAAAATATCTATTTAAAAACAAAAAATATATACTAATACTAATGCATATAAGTAAACAAAGTTTAGAGCATGTCACTTATGGGCAAATGACTTTGAGTTGAACTGTTTCAAATCTATATCTTAGCTGGCATACAGTAATATAAGGTGGGCCATCTATTAGTTTGGTTGTCAAACACTCATAATTCGGTATATACCCGTAAAAAGTGACTATTCTTCGACATATGTCAAGTTCGAAACTACTCAATATTTATTTATGGATAGTTTCAAAACGAACAAATAATGTGATAAGTTTTCATTAAAAAAAGTCTTCGAAGTTTACGTTGGCCATTTGAGCTATATTATTTTCCATACATAAACGCATAGCTTCAAAATTGCTTTGGGAGAACTAAATCTAACAAATGGCCACCCTATATAAATATTTTTTCAATAGTAGTAATAGCTCGTATTCGTTATCTATTACAAAATTGAGGCAGAATTTTCTTAGAAAGATTCTGATTTTGGCCAATTCGATCATATGATAGATAACCAGCTGTGCTCCGAAAAACGAAAGAAACTGAAAGATTTTATTCGAATGCGCTTTTGCTTGCTCTGGGAAATTAATTTTAGTGTCGATATTTTTTATAAGTTCATAAATTTTCTTTTATTTCTAATAAATTCTCCTCTTGTTCCAATTTTATTATCCTTAAAATTATCCTAGTGCTTTGTTATTTGATCTTTTAAATAAAATTCCACAAAAATATTATTTTAGCAACAATATTCTTTAAAATTAAATCCAACAACTATTTTTGTTACAAGAGAAATTTCCTTTGTGTAACGTGGCAACCCTGTCGCAATTATCGTCATAAGTTCGTGCAAAATTAAAATTAAAATTAGTTTTGGCCCAGAAAAAAAAAAGTTAAAAATAATTACCAATAATATATAATCGAAGAATATCAAAGAATATTTAAAAAATTTTCTCAGTAAAAATTCGTATTTTTTAAACTTATCAATAAATATCTTATATGAATCTAAGAATATTTAAAAAATGGCGTACGTAAAGTCGGGCGCGAACGACTTTGGGATACCCTGTACTACTTGCTTGCAATATAATGCGGTTCCTTCATATAAAACCAAAAACAAGGATTTTTAAGCAAAGCTTTTTTTTATCGATCGCTCCTATGCGTGCTATATGATATAGTCAACCGATTTCGATCAAATTTGACAAATTTAATACCTTAAAATAGCTCTGAATGCCGAATTTAGTTCAAATATCTTTACAAACAAACAAAACACAACACGTTTTGTATAAAAAACGTTTTTTTTGCACCGATTTGAGCTATGGGAGCTATATGATATAGTCAATTGATTTTGCTCAGATTTAATACAGTGCTTAAGACCTATAAAATACTTACAAGTGCCAAACTTAATTCCAATATCTTCACAAATAAACGAAATACAACAAATTTTGTTCCAAAATAGACTTTTTGGAAGATCGGCCCTGGGAGCTGTATGATATATTCAACCGATTTTTATCAAACTTGGTACAGTGCTTGGAAACTATAAAAAAACTTTCGAATGCCAAAAAAAAAACGAATTATCCATTTAAAACTTTTGTTTCTTTTCGAGATCGTCTGAAACACCCCTATGGGAGCTATATAATTTAACTCCGATATCAAAAAAATGAAATAAACTTGTCTCCTATGGAATAATATGGGATAATGTGAAAGTTTGGTTACTCTACTTCTAGATCTCTAAGATCTAGGCGATCAAACGGACAGACGAACGGACAGACGGACATGGTCATATCGACTTCTCTATTCACCCTGATTATATTTTAGGTAACTTGGGGGTTTCTCCGACGACTTCTTCTATATGGAAGGCAGGCTTTGATTTAGTTAACAAAAAGTTTCAAAACCAAATTTCATTTTAAACCATAAACACATATTTAGCATACATAAAATACAAAAATATATTTAGTATATTAAATAAACCCGTATGGCATACGGTCACACTTATATATTTGCACAGCATTGAAACAAGAGTAAGTTATTTCACAAAAAACAATTTCCATCAGTCAGCTGCCAGATTTTAACGCCATAATGCCGACGATAATCGATCATACTGACAAGGTGTTCCAATTGATAAGATTTCATATGGACCAGGAACTATTGTGCGATGTGGTGCTCATTGCGGGCATAGATGCAAAACGCGTGCCGGCCCATCGCTTAATATTGTCCGCGAACTGTGATTTTTTTAAGGCCGTGTTCACCAAACCTGAGGCAAGCCTTGTTCTTGGCTTCTGCAAAGAGGTTACAGTAGAAGCTGTTAACCACGATGTGCTTAAGAATCTGGTGAACTATTGCTATACCGGAGTACTTGAAGTGCGCGAGGACAATATTGAAATGCTGCTAAAAACCGCTCGTTATTGGGAATGGGATGATGTAGTTAAGTCCTGCGTGCTTTTCATGCTAGGCAAACTTAATTCCTCCAACTGCCTGAAGTTAGGCAACAACTGCAGCGTTTTGTGGGATCTGGTTTGGGACTTTATCGGCAAGTATTTTGTCGAAATCAGTCAGTGTCAGGAGTTTCGCGAGCGGACTGTTGAACAGCTGGCCCAGCTGCTGTCCAACGATCAACTGCAAGTGCCAGTGAAAGGTGTATTTCAAGGTTTGAGGAATTGGATGCAACATGATTTACCCGAGCGGAAGCATTACTTGCCGCAGCTGTTGGCCAATTTGCGACTGCCACAGCTGGGACTATATTTTATTGACGATCCCGTGGAGAGCCTGGATTTGCTGTTAGAAGCCTACAGACGAAATACTGAGACATACGTTGATTGTTTGCTGGCCATTGGACGAACTAAGGAGAATATTGTGCTGGAGAGCTACTTTCCAACCTTGAAGCGATGGAAACTCTTGAAGAAATTAAAACCGCAACGTGATTTTTATGGTACGGGTGTTATGAATCAACAGTTGCTCTTGGTAGGCGGCATGAAAGCGTGTTTAACCAACATGAGCTGGACACAACTGGCACCAATAAGCATACCAAGAAGTGGCTTGGCGGCGGCACTACTAAAGGAACAACTTTATGTGTTTGGGGTTACCAATGAAAACTATTTGGATATTGTAAAGCGTTGGGATCCAGCAACGGACCGCTGGAACACTTTGGCGCCTATGCTCACCAAGCGCGCCTATGCGGGTGTAGAAATGCTGCAGGATTATCTATATGTAATTGGTGGATATAAGGAGAGTAAGTCGCTGAGCTGCGTGGAAAGATACGATGCCTGCACAAACGAGTGGACTTTTTTGTCCGACCTGAACTTCGCCCGTGCAGCCGCTGGAGTGACGAAAGCAAATGGATTGCTTTATGCCGTAGTCCGTCTTGGCGCAGAGAAAGTGCTTCTTTCTATAGAGTGTTTCAATCCAGTAACTGATAAATGGACTATAGTATGCTCAGTGGCAGACAACGGATATGCTGTAAGCTGTGCGCTCTTCGTTAAACATATTCTTGCTGCCGGTGGAAATAACTACACTATAAAGGTATACGATCCATTGCACGATAATTGGGAAAATGTGGCTCCTTCAAATTATGGAAAAAATTGTCTAGGTCTTATTGCCATTCCATTAACAACTCAGGCATTTGAGTATCAAGTTAAGAGTGCAAATAAATGTATTCTATCATAAATGCAACAATATAATACGAATTAAAGCATTTGAGATAACAAAAATCTTTTGAAAAATTACGATTACATTATTTTTTGTTTTATAAATATAATATTAAGCGTCTGAGTTACTTTTATTAAAAATTTCCAAGTATTACAAAAATGACATTAACTTTCTCCATAGCTTGTTATATAAATTAACCACAATTTATAATTAATATTCCCGTGAAAATTTATTTAATAAAAGATGTTAGGCATAACAGAAAAACCTTTGAGAGTTTCTTATAATTAGCCAACTTTGGTATTACAATTTCTTTTTGCCGGAAATTGGAAAACATTTGTTTAAAATTCGTTGGAATTAAATGCAATTTTGTTATACAACTTATTTACTAACATGCTTCAAGAGAAAACTCTGCTAATTAGTAAACTTTGCTCATTGCAAGCTAATCACTTTTTTTTCAAGAACTTAGTTCACGCAAAGTATTAAATGTTTGTACGGAAAATAAGCTTCGAGTTATATAAAGTTTTTTCCATGAATTTTCTCTACACGTTTTTAGTAAATTAATTAATTGCGGCAACTGAGACTCAGTGCAGGCAAAAAATTTAACTGATAAATAAATCTGTGAATAATTTGTTTCCATTTTTTTAAACAAAAAAAAAGTCATTCCGAATGTTTGAATAATTAAAAACAAATAAAAAGATTTTTTTATGGTATTTTTACGGAGCCAGACGACTGGAAAAGTAACACCCCGAGGGGATTAGTTCAATTTGTACGTGGAGTAGATGACTAGTTGGGTATTAAGCTATTAAAAACAAGTACAGTCATCTCTGCAGAAGATGGACAATGTCATTTTGACTGTATTTAACTATAAAGTGTAGATGTTAAGTAGGGCGAGATGAATTGGTTCAAAAATGTTTTAAGACACCTCAATTTATATGCCATGAATATTATATATAAAGAGGGATAGATTACTCTGAAATGTGTGTCGGGTCATAATACGTATAAGTATACTAAAACTATTGAAAAAAAAAATTTGCATAATTTAAAATTTTCTAATTTTTATCAATATTGTGTTATACACTATTTACAAAAAACTTAAAAAATAGAATATCTTTAAAACTCGCAAATATTTTAAGCAAAATTTGCACACCTCACAAAATTCAATAAATACCCCAATTTGAAGATTTCTCTTTGGGGGTTTGGAAACTCACAAGATAAGATGATAGGTGTGACTAATATATTTAATAGACTCCTGTGACTAAGATGTTAAAATTTTTTTAAATATACATTTTTTTGTGTAAAAAATATAAGCCAATTCCGAGGCACACTTTTTGTTTTTTTTTTTTGGAATAGATAAAGGTGAGTTTCTTTCGAACTTGGTCGAGAAAATCGATTTTTTTACAAAGAATGAAAGCTACATATTCGTAGAACATGTGTTAGAATGGATTTTTGAATGCTATCGATATTTATAGAAATAGAGCGTTTGACCTTTTAAACACTTAAACTTTAAACACGTTTTTCTTGAAACCATACCGGAACCATTCATCAGAATTTCAAGCACTGGTCTTGATCTATTATTCCGATTCCTTTCATTTAAGGCATGTGGTAGGTAGGTAGGTAGAAGTGGTGATCTTCCGACACACCTAGGGCTATGAAAGGCCCGTTGTGATGCCACCTAAGTTCTTTACTCTCCTGTATCTTTTTTGAACCAACCTGTCGATTTAATAAACGAATTAATATTATTAATTCTGATTCCTGCGAATTCAGTAAAAAATTTCGGAACCCAATGTGCACAGTCTAATCCCGCATAGTGTCATGCATCTACCAATAGGTGCTCCACTGTTTCCTCTTCTTCTACCTCCTTACAACTACAGTCTCTACAGTAGCCAAAATACGGCACGCTCAATCTATTGGCGTGTCAATACACAAAATTTAAGACAAACTGAGTCGATTTGATCGTTTCTTAAATTAATGACAAATATTGGAAGTACATAATACCGATGCATTTTTGTTTGAAAAGCGTTAAATTGTCTGAAAAATGCATAGCTTTAAGTTTTTTAGCCAGATCCGTCGCCAATTGAAAGAGCTATATGATATAAGTCAACTGCGATTTTAGGACAACAATTTCGATACAGTGCGTTGGAAACAATTGGAGGCAGCTAAGCAAATTATACTGTAGTGTCAAAATTTGGTTGACTTTGTCATATAGCTTTCATTGCGCAGGTCTTCTGAAACATCTACCTATGTACAGAGTTCGGTATATTATGTAACTCCAGATATCAAAAAATCTAACACTCGGAATCCTATGAAAGTTAATAGCACTGTATCTAGTTTTCTCAAAATCGATAAACTATATCATATAGTAGCTATCAAAAAATTTGATTAGTCAAATAACTTTTTCGGTTAAATATTCGTCTGAGATCTAGGTCGTTCATGACGGACAGACGGACATGGGTATCATAGATCTTGTCTAGTCACCCTGATCGTACTTTAGTTGACTATTGCAGGGATCTCCGACGCCTCCTTCCGTATGTTACATACATTTTCAGGCTTAGCCCAAATCTTATATTATGATTCCCTTTTTGTAACGCATATGGTAAAAGGGTATAAAAAAGTGTCTGCAAAACTGAAATTAGGGGACGGCTTTTCATCATGCCGCAAATAATTCCCAAACAAAGCTATTTGCAAAATCATTAGCTTTTCAAGAACGGTGACGTATTGCTCGGCAATTGGAAAAGTCTCGGATGACTCAAGCATAATTAAAAGATTTTAATCATTAATGATTTAAGAAGGAATAAAACCTATTTTAGAGTCCGAAAGAAAAAATGTGTATACTCAGTAAAGTTAGTTTAGTTAGTTAGTTTAAAGTTCAAAATTTTTCCAAAATGAAGTGCGTCCTTCGACGCCAGTGTGCTTGTCAGGTTGTATTTTCCACTCTTCCCCACTTAAGAGGTCCCCTTTATGAGGTGAGATACCCATCCGGCAGCCTGAATAAACCTTAAAAGGCATTTTAGACTTTGTTCCGAGAGCTGAGATAATTCATCAAGAAAGTGTGACTTTTGGAATCGGAATCTTCCTTCTGACCATCCCTGAGCAATGACAAAAAAAAGTGTTCCACTGTCTATGTATATATAGTATAGGGTATGTACCTTTAAAACAAAAAAATATTTACGATAACTCACACACAGAGGCACATAAGAAATTTTTGTGGATTAAATAAAACCAAAATTTCCCATTCTGAGCGTTGTATTCCACATAAAATTCCCCAAAGTCGTCCCACCTCAACAATTTAAATTACTCGAGATATTTCGAATCCCGTCGTGCTGCAGGAATTTAAATAAAATAGTTTTTGCAAACATTTGTTTTTACTTCTTTATAGCCTTTGCCTAATATTCAGTGGAATCGTGTTAAGTGTCCACTTCATGGAGCTAGCTGTGTTATAAAACAAAACTTATTCCCTGCGTGTCGCATCTTCAGGGATTTTATGGTGACAATAAACTGAAACATTTTTAGTTGCGGCTATAAAAACAATACCAAAGCGGCATGATATCCCGTTCCAATGCACCCTCTCCCAATTCCTGTATCTGTTGCTCTATCTTGAAATCTTTACCTTTAACTAGTCATTGTAATTGATGGAATTGACTCATGATCTTGATTTAAGTTCTTTACTCTAACATGCTAGCTTATGCCTTATTTCATACCCTTTCTTTTTTAAAAATTTTTTTCATTCATTCCACGTGAAACGTGTTTTTCAGTGCTCCCTTGTTGACAATTATCCAAAGTTTTGTAGAAATAAAAACTATGGGCGCTCTGCAATAAATGTAATTCGCCACCAAGCTACACTCAGCGAAATTACTACACCAAAAAAATATTAACGACTTTCTAAGAGCAAAAGCAAACCAACCAATTAGTGGTTCTCTTCTTTGTTTTGACTGCTGAGCGGAAACTTTTAATTTCCACGAATTTTTTTTTTTAACTATTTTGTTTCAAACTTCTAACTATTCTTTCCTTATGTATTTACTTTGTAATCATTCCACAGAACTGTCGGAAGAGGAACAAATATTTTTATTGTAAGTCAAGAGAGAGTAATTAAAATTATTTTTAACTGTGGACTTTTTGCTTATTTTTGTTAAAAATAAATTTATGTAAAACAATTTAATTTAAATTGAGATTAACTCAGCAAATAGTACGAAAAGTATAGAATATTAAAAAAATTTAAATGCCAGACAAATTTTTATTTGAAAAATGCAAGAAAATATTTCCGAAAGTTTTTTTTTAATTTCGCCGGAAGCGTTTTGGGTTTCGAGGGCTTATAGATATAATCGAATTGTCGAACCAACTCCTTGAACTTTAATCAAATCAGATGTTGGAATTTCAATTCGCTTATGAAATTTAGTATTTTAAAAAAGCTTTTTCTTTCAATAATTTGTACATTTTATTTAAAAAATTTAAAAGTCGTGACCTAGTGTTAAAACTATATAAATATTTATGGATTAAAACACTTTAAGGATACTTTTAAAATCTAACTCTTCGATAAAGAGTCCTTCCATTTTCAGAGATGAGAAGGAAACTACTGTGTTATTTATTTAAACGTTTTATGTAGCTTTTACGGAGAAAGAAAACGATATAAACGAAAAGCATAATCGAGATAGAAACTTCGGACTTCGTAAGAATAATATTTAAAAACGGAAAAAATTATTATAAAATGTGATTTTTTTTTAACAATTTGTTTATATTATGAATCGACTATCTGCTCATGGGCGAATTCCCCATACCAAATTTCGATTTTATATGGAACTTTTTATTTTAGCGTTACGTTACGTTTCAACGATAAATTTGTGTAATTTATTTAAATTCCTAAACGTTTTCATAGTTTTTTCACCAAAATTTCGGACATCCTAAGAAAAAACCTAAAAAACGGAAAAAATTATTATTAAATTTATTTTTTTATTTCTTTATTTTTTTATACTTTTTTTGTATAACGAATCGACTGTCTGCTCATATGCGAATTCCCTATATAAAATTTCAATTTGTTTGGACCTTTTTGTTTTAGCGTGACGTTACGTTGAACGACATAATATAACAAGAATGAAAAAAAAATTAAATTTTAATTTTTGGTAATAAATATCTGGCGACGGGGTCATGATACTCCTTGTAACTTTTTAAGTTGATATTAAAATGTCTGTTTATTATTGCGAAAAAGAAAAAAGAAGTTAGGTACATTTCTTTTTTTTCGTCTTTTTCAGTGAATTTCCACGCATTAAATGACATAAGCCCTTTTTTTTAAATCAACACTAAAAATGATAGACAATTACAAAAAAAATCTAAAAAATAAAAAGGATATTTTTCTATAATTCAATATTTTTTAACTGTCTTGGTAAATAAAATTCGCGTCAATATCTATATTCCTTTAGAAAATATAGCCAAAAAATAGTCTATAAAATAAAAACACCATATTCCGCTATCGATAACTCGATAAATATTCGGAATTTTGCTATAAAATTTGATGTGGATACTATTGGCTAGTAGCTCTAAGAAAAATCAACAAAATACGGACAGAGTCGGGAAAAAAATTGTGGCCCGCTTCACTTATTCTCGCGGATATACTACTTATACAGGGTGCACCATTTGAATGTGGTCGATGGAAATATTGAATAACTTTGACATATTTCAACCGATTGACGTCGTCGAACACATTTTGGAAAGGTTATTGCATTACAATTTTAACCATGAATCGATTCACGTCCAAAGAACGCGCGGAAATAGTGACAATGTTCATTAAATCGGAGCCCGATTTTTGGGAGCGAATTTTAATGACTGATGAGGCCCATTTCACGCTATCTGGCACTGTAAATAAACAAAACTGTCGCATTTGGGGGAAAGAAAATCCTCATACTATCCATCAAACTCCACTGCATGATCAGAAAGTGACTGTTTGGGCCGGTGTCTGCTCAAAACCCATCATCGGTCTGTTCTTCTTCAGAGTTGGGGAAACTGTCAATGGGGATCGGTATCGATGGATGTTGGCACACTCTGTTTTACCAAAAATGCGTGAAAAAGGTCTTAAAGGCTTTTGGTTTCAACAAGACGGCGCGACATGTCACACCGCGAAATCAACGATGAACTTCTTGCGTCAAAAGTTTCCATCGACCACATTCAAATGGCGCACCCTGTATTTTAACACACTCGGTCTTGCAATTTAAAAGCTATAAGCAAAACTGCATTTGGCGTTACGTTACAATAAATAAAAGTCAGTTATGACTTCAATTCAAAAATCGCAAATGGCGGCTAATTTGTAATAGTGTTTTTAATTGGTTTACTTCTATTAAATCAATAAACCTATTCTGTTTTTTTAAGGCTTAATATCTAACGTGACGTTATTCTAATTTTCATTAACAATCTTTTTATAAATGACTTTTTTGAAAAACTAGTAGCCAGCACTTGTTGAAAAAAATTATAAATATAAGATGTTTTTGAATCTGACTAAAATAAAACCATTTCTCTTACAACTTGCGAATTTTTTAATTTCTAGTCTAACGTGATGTTAGGTAAACTTTCTTTAAATATTTTGAAAAACTGGTTAACATTAGAAAAACATAAATTTTAACTGCAATATTATTAACTTTAATGCACATTTCTCATCATCTTACAATTTTAGAATTTGTTTAATTTTAAATCTAACGTGAAGTTACGTATATTTTCTTTAAATATTTAATGAATATTTAAGTTTAATGAATATTTTTTACTATATATGTTTATATGCCCTATGCTCCGACAAGGAGCAATAAGTTGCGCTACTGGAGGGCTATGGTATTAGTTTTAACTTTTGCGATTGTCAACTAGATGTACAATTCTATCAAGGAATACAAAAAATAAAAAAAAAATATATAGAAAAAAAAACCATAAATATTTTTTTTAAGAAGTTTTGTCATTCTATTCGTAAATTTTTTACCTTTAGTGTCTAACGTGACTCATATTTTCATTAAAAAAATTGTTATCACCAGATAAACTTAAATTTTGACTCCAATATTAAGAACTTTAATGAATATTTTTCACTTGTTAAAAAAAATTATTAAAAAAAAATGCTCCCATGAATCTGACCGAAATTAAACTTTTGGCCTTATAACCATTTTTCTCGCTATCTTACAACTTTCGATTTTTTTTAAATTTTTGTTCAGCTAATTTTTTGCTGTGTAGCGAATTCGAAGTTTTTTGACTGTTTGGTTTATCTGAAGCAAATATTTTTTGTTTCTTATGTAAATAAATATTAATTCATGGGCATATGATTTTCATTGATTTGTTTGTTTTTAAATCAATTTCTCTTCTGTTGTAAATTATTCAAAAAAATGTTGAGCCAAGTATTTAATTAATCATAACAGACATTTGGAGGAGCACTCACTTAAGCTGCTGCACGTGTATCGGTTTTTAGGCTGTGTTATCGAAATCGCACGTTTTGAATTCGGTTTAGCAGCTCATCATTAATTTTCGCACTTTTGATCCATTGGCCTGGCCCGCTGTGGAGATTGTTGAAAGCTTTTCACTTTTAATTTTCTTTTAATGTATCAAAACACCAAACAAACAAACACAAAAAAAAAACAACAACTAAAATAACGCAGAAAAATGGCAATAAAGCGCACAGCGCGCTAAACGAAAAACGAGACAAAGCACAGAGTGAAAACCGAACCGTTCAGCAGCGCGTCAAACGCGCAAGTGAAGCAGCGGCCGGCAAAGACGTTCTATGTGTGCCTAAGTATGTGCGGGTGTGTGTGTGTTTGCGTGTGAGTGTGTGTGAAGTTCATGGGCAACATTAGAAAACAAAACTGCTGCTAAAGCTTCTTTTTGGCACTGCTTTATCGGCCTTGCGCTTTGAACTTGCTGCTTTAGCGTGTGGGTCAAGCAGCAACAAGTGGCTTGGCTTGCCGCTCAGTGCCCCCGCTCTGCTTTGTTGGTTTATTCTTTAGCGCAAGTTATCTTAATTAAAGTAAAAAACAACAATGCAGAACAAAAACAGTATTGCCAACTATGTGATAAAAAAAACAAAAGAGTAGCCACATTAAAGAAGAAACAAGTACAGAGTATTTTTTTCAATTAAAGCGGTGTGTGGGTTACTTAGACTCTGATGATTGTGAATTACTTGATAAAGTTGAAATGGGGGAGTTTAGAAGAAGTAGATATATTTATTTACTATTAGGTAGAATGTCTTTAAAATGCGCTCCCGCTACCATTTCTTTAGGTCCACGTTGGGAACCGAATTTCTGACAATTGTGGTACAGATCTAAAAGTGGATTTGGTTTAAGGATAGTCATCATCATCGTATGGCCCTTACAACCCGCTCTCGGGTTACGGCCGACCTCAGCAGCTCTCGCCAGGCGCCTCTGCTTTGCGCGCGCCTTCTCCAATTTGAAATACCAAGGGAGGATAGGTTCTCCTCCACTTGATCTCTCCATCGGAGTCGTGGTCGTCCCCTCCGTCTTCCTTCGTCGGCTTTCGCTTCGAATACCTTTTTCGCTGGAGCATCATTATCCATACGTACGACATGGCCGAGCCAGCGCAGACGTTGTATTGTGATACGCTGCACAACATCCATGTCGTCGTAGAGCTCGTACAGCTCGTGGTTCATCCGTATGCGATAGCCTTCCTCAAAACGTACGGGACCGAAGATTTTGCGTAGAATTTTCCTCTCAAACACCCCAAGAGCAGCTGCATCTGTCCGTGACACAACCCATGCTTCTGCGCCGTATAAGAGCACCGGCAAGATGAGCGCCTTGTAGAGTGTTACTTTGGTTGGTCGAGAGAGGTCTCTGCTGCACATCTGCTTACTGAGACCATAGTAACACCTATTGGCAAATGTTATTCTCCGCTTTATCTCCTGGCTGATGTCATTTTCAGTGTTAACGGCGGTGCCAAGGTACGTGAAATCCTTGACCACTTCAAAAGTATAGCGGTCCGCTACAACATGGGAGCCCAGACGCCGAGCGTTCCTGTTCGTAGACAGCATATACTTTGTCTTGCCCTCGTTAACCGCTAGACCCACTTTCGCTGACTCCTTTTCTATTGCGGAAAATGCAGCAGTAACATCTCGCTTGCAACGCCCGATGATATCGATATCATCCGCGTATGCAAGAAAGGATAAGGTTTAAGGATAGTAGGCATATTAATTCCAAGGATCCGAAGAAACCTTGTTATATAAGGTTACATTGTGTATACGTAATTTTTATATAGAAAAAGTTGCTGTGTAATGTAATAAATATGTAACATTTTAAAGAGGAACTTACTAAAGAAAATAAGTGTCAACATCGGATTATAGTCTTATATATTTGTTTATGGATTACAGCAAAACAAACAGCGCAAAATAGAGTCCCATGGAAAGCTCTTGAAGCGGCCCTAAGCTCCCATGAGGGGTAAATTCGGGGAAAAAAAAATATTTCTTTATGAAGATTGAATCAAAGTTCCTCCGATCTGGATCCTTTTGCCAAAATGAACAAAGCTGCTTTAGTTCCGCAGAGCAGTACGAGAGTAGTGTGAAAAAAAACTAACTTTTATATCAGGGTAAGATTCATAAATTGATCTACGAATTTCTGTCCCAGCAACAATATTTCCCAAAATCTAGCCCTAGCGACTACTTGCTGGGCTTTAAATTATACGCAGGGGGAATTGAAAAAACGTCTATCGTTAGAGCTTTGGGAGGACACTCGACTATTACGCGCCAATTTCCGCCAATTCCTAGAACCATTGACTTTTCTAACTCAATGGAATTATTCTTAGACAAACCGTTCAGTGTAAGTTTTCCATCTCGTGAAGATTGGGACAATGGTATACCAGACTGTTATTGCAAGATTACCATTTGTACGGACGGATCTAAACTCAGTGATCAGGTTGGAGGGGGTGTCTATTCGGAATCGTTTGGCATTAACGAATCCTTCCGCTTATCAGATCATTGTAGCGTTTTCCAAGAAAAGTCATAGCTATAATGGAAAGTATTCTCATAATTAAGAATCGTTTTTTAAATTCAGTTCTGTTCTGACAGTCAGGCTGCTTTAAAAGCACTTCAGTCACTTAGGCTCATATCCAAAACAGTAATGGAATCTTACGAGCCTTTACGAGATGCTACTAAAATCTTCACTATAAATCTGCTTTGGGTAGCAGATCACCGAGATATCGTTGGCAATTACAAGGCAGATGAATTAGCTAGACTGGGTACAACGGAACCACTTCAGCCGGATAAGGCGTTGATACCTTTACCAACGTCTAAATTGTTAATAGATATAGGAGCAAACTGGAACCTGTCTTATTAGTAGGAAAACTTTGGCGCAATGGCGCTTGAATAGGACCAAGCGACTTTTAAAACTCAGCAGACTAGACGTAAGAGCTACGATAAGGGCTCTTACTGGACATTGTCTTATTGGTAGGTATACCAATAGATTGGGCGTGCCGCATTTTGACTACTGTTGAAGCTGTCAGGAGGTAGAAGTGGAGGAAACAGTGGATGCATGGCAGTATGCAGGAAAAGACTGAATACGCTGGGTTCCGAAACTTTCTTTCAGAATATTTCTAAATTCACAGTAATCAGAATAAATAAGATTAATTCGTTTATTCATTCGACAGGTTGGTTCAAAGAGAACAAAGGAGAGTAAGGACTAACTTAAGTGGCATAACAACGAGGCCTTTCGTAGGCATAGGTGTGCCGGAAGACAAGCACTTCTACCTACCTACCTACCTACCTAGAGCTTTGGGAAAATCTTTTATTGTAATGAAAAAAAACAAGCTAATAAAAAATAAGTTGATTTGTTGCCAACAAAAATTTCTTACATTCAAAAATTCACTAGCTGCCCTCGTATACCATGAAACAAAAAAGGTGTTTAACTTTAACATTATAAATAAGGCCTAGTATGATTTAAAAAATTACTTAGACACAAAAAGTAAAAAATATTTAACTCAAATTTTTGATTTGTTGGCTTATTCTAGCCAAACAATAAAAAAGAACAAAATGTTGCCTATTCTGCAGAATTGGCATAACTAATGCCGACCTATTTACTCGACACTTAATGTAATGTCTCTCTCAACGATCCAAAACAAACTAAATATTTGTCTTAATACAGTGCATGTGGCTATGCTGAAACTATGACGTCACACGCACATGCTTGCTTATAATATAGCTATGCATGTAGCTGCGTGGCTTTGTTCTTTCGACCAGGTTATCTCAATTAAAGCCAAACACAACAATGCAGACAGCCCCAACGATGTTACAGCTTCAATTACACACGTGAGAGCCACCTGAGGTTCAGTTGCAGCGGGTTCGAGTTCCAGAGCCAATCAACTGGTACATGTGCAGCTATATTGGACAGGTAGGTTCGATTCATTCAATCAAATAACTCTTAGTCAGCTCATTGCATAATTTACTGGAGCATAATATGAGCGGAACGTCTATATGCACGTTTTCCAAAGATAATGGCCAAACCGAAGACCAAACAATAAACCGAACCATCTAAAATGCGAATGAAAAGTGTCTGGAATTAAATATTGCGGCACATTTTCTGAATGTGGTTACTGCATTACAAAAGCGTCTTGAACACGTAGCGTCCCCCTATTGATAAGCCCCACCATGGAGTCATCATTGGGTCTTGAGTCCCAAGCATTCTGGCATAAAAAGCAGCGCAACCTTGGCTAAACACAACAGTTCCAGAACTTGTTACAAACCACAACATGTCTGCTCTTAGTTTTTGCATCATGGTCAGCCTGAGTTGGGGCTTGGCTTGCGGCTACGAATACTATGGCGAGTATGCCTATGGTGGGCAGGATCCTCATGTGGAATATGTCTATGCGGATAGCAACACCGATTTTATTAACTGCCCCAAAGGTGGTCCACCAGTGTGCGGCGTAAACAGCAGGCGCACTAAACTATTTGAGAACGACTGCAATTTGGAAATGTGGAATCTCAAGCTCATGTTCTTTGGTGAATCTGGTAAACCGTAACTGCTTTGATCTACTATTCCAGCATCTAAAATATTTTAATTTATTCTATTGTAGAAGACAAATTTATAGCCACTGAATTAACGCGCTGTGGCCCACCCGCGCCCAGATACCGCCAGCCAATCTATCCCCGACCTCAAAACTCCTACCGTAGTCCAGCTGCTTCTGCGCCAGTGGCCTATGCCTATGCAGAGGCTTATGGTTCACGTGCCCGCGCCAGCGCTGGAGTGCCCGGTGCTCCACCTGTACATTCTTCTACCTACCCAATTATGTCGCCTCTGCCAGCATACTCCCAAAATAGAGGCACTTATGCGCCCAGTGTTCCAGCCTACGGCAGATACAGTCTAACCAGGGCGTATTCCGCACCCTCACACATACCGCCACCATCATATACAACAGCTGCACCCTCTACAAGCACAACAACGACTGAAGGCTCTGGAAGCAGCACCACCAGCACTACAAGCCCCACCAGCACCACAAGCCCCACCTACGCGCCGTACCCTACTTATCCCACATCGAGCACTACAACCTCAACAACATCCACTGAGGCCCCAACGACATCATCGACCACCACAACCACTGCGGCACCGACTACATCAACTACCACTGCGGCACCAACCACAACATCGACCACCACAACCACTGCGGCACCAACGACCACCACGACCACTGAGGCACCAACCACAACATCGACCACCACAACCACTGAAGCACCAACGACCACATCGACCACCACAACCACTGAGGCACCAACCACAACATCGACCACTACAACCACTGAGGAGCCAACCACAACATCGACCACTACAACTACTGAGGCGCCAACCACAACATCGACCACCACAACCACTGAGGCGCCAACCACAACAACAACCACCACAACTACTGAGGCACCAACCACAACAACCACCACAACCACTGAGGCACCAACCACAACATCGACCACCACAACCACCGAGGAACCAACCACAACAACCACCACAACCACTGAGGCACCAACCACAACAACCACCACCACCACAACCACCGAGGAACCAACCACAACAACCACCACAACCACTGCGGCACCAACCACAACATCGACCACTACAACCACTGCGGCACCAACCACAACAACCACTCTGGCACCAACCACCACAACCACTTTGGCAACAACTACCTCCCCAGGTTTATCATTACTGGTAAGCATTTAGTATATACTAACACTTGAACCACCCTATTTAATCTTCTTTTTTTATTACTACAGAACCAAATCCTAACTTTGAGTATTAAAGTCGCCGGGAAATTGCGTTACTCAATAAGATTCCGACTACATACAGGTCGGGATGCTCCCGAAGACTGTCAAGAAGTCGATATCAGAAATAATATTGGTGATCTGAACATATTCCATTACGTAGCCTGTCTAGTGGAAGAGATTCTCGAAATAGCATAGAGCATTCATAACGAAGGAACTAAAATAATTTATTAAAACGACTAACAAAAAGTATTTATATTTATAAACGAGTATACAAAACAACCTCCGACTAATCGAATAATGTGTTCACATTAATTTATACGAAAAATATTAATAAAACAAACGATAATAGCATAAAGCAATCAAAAGTCTAATATATCAAAATTTATTTCCAGAAACACAATTGGGAAATTGTTTTTAAGGTGAATTTAAACGAATTCTTGATTTATATGCATATCTGAATTTGAGAAATAATAAAAATCCCTCATCCATAATTTAAATTATGCATACACAACGCACATAACTTTTAATATAAAATGAATACATAACAAAATTAAAAAAAATTATGTTTCTAGCAGAGCTTAGTACCTTTTTGAACAATATCATTCACAATTAAAATCATTGAACCACAAAAAAATTTATTTTAAACTGGCCTCGGATGAAGAAGTAAGACAAACTCTCAGCACCATTGAGACACCACTCCAAGTGACGTTGCCTGTTCGACCCATCCGATTAGATGAGATTGAAGAAAATATAGCAAAGCTTCCTAAGTCAAAGGTCAGCACTTCCCTGCTCAATGGAAAATAGATCTCATTACTATGATCAGAAAACCTGGAAAAGATGAGTCATTCCGTCCAAAATACCTCCTCCCCACTCTTGCCAAAGTTTGGAAGACGTTGATGGCTAAGAGGATCAATGAACACAACAATTTCTTACCTGACCATCAATTTGAATTTGGGGCAGGACAGGCACCGTCGAGCAGATATATAGAGTGGCTAATCATATTCTTAAAGCTTTCGACAACAAAGAATACTGTTTTGGGGTTTGACAGAGTTACGCTGATCGGTCTTCTGGCTAAAATTAAGACCTTGCTTCCTGCTCCGTACTTTGGCATATTGCGAACATACCTTGAGGACAGAAGATTCCAAGTCAAAATCAAAAACACGGAGTACCTCAAGGAAGCGTTCTTGCGCCAATTCGCAACAACCAGTACACTGTTGACATCCCTACCTCAATGGAGCTAATGTAGCTTGTTGCGAACGACAAAAGTCTAATCGCTTCATACGCTGATGACCTGCCAATATTTTACATATCATCCTACGAGTATGAAATAGCTGACGGGATGTATATCCACCTGCTTGAGAGGTGGACTCGCAGGTGGAATATAACCGTAAATCCGGCCAAATGCCAGTCGATTTTATATACTTTAAAGAGGAAGACTTCACCCGCAGTATAACTAGATAGGTAGCGCCTCATTATTCAAAGTGAAGCCAAATATCTTGGGGTGCTCCTGGAGTGCTGTTGTCTCCGATGTTATCCTGTTATCGATAGACTCAGCATTCAATTCCTACTCTTAATCTTGATGAAGATACGGAAACTAACCTGCGTGGAAGTCTTGGTCAGTGCTAACAAGAGAGGGAGCTCTCATTTTTTAGGCCACTCCAACATACTTGATCTAAGGGTTAAAGATAGTACGCATTGAAAGGCGGATGAATTGCATCGTCAATCAACGGCAATCTTAACGTAATTTTTAGCGTCTGCTCGCCAGGTTAGGCGCGGCTGCAAGCGGGTGTCTATCTCGGATCGAACGGCTCGCTCTACAAATGTGTGATGCGTATCGTCCTTGGCCACATCACCCATCGACTTTAGCAGCAATCGATGTATAAGCATGGAAAGTAACAACAATGGAAACAGTACTCCAAGAGGTTATCGTCTTAATACGAGAAATCCACCTGCTTCGGCAGCTGGCACAAGGATGGAGGAGCCAAATCCACGCGAAGACATCACGATGAATGAAATCAACACCATCCAAAGGTATCGAACTAAAAATAGAGCTCGCTACAAAAGAATGGTCGAGGCCCTATGCTCCACTGGAAGTCGAGGATGACAGCAGAAGAAGAAGATACTCGACAAGCGGCTAACATTTCGATCAGACATTAACCAAACGAACCAAAGTTGTCGCTTTAAAATGGCTAAAAGGAATAAAAAAAAGTCCTCTTCCTCTATGATGCAAAAGAGCGATTTATAACACAATAGTGGGACCCACTTGGAGGTTCACTGTCCAGATTGGGGATATAGCGGTAGACGTTCCAAAATAAGGCATTGCGCCTTTTTTTTCGAAAAAGGATTCCTCACAAAGAGGAGGGGCACTGCGACCAAAAGGTCCTTTGTACCATACCCTTAAATTAAAGCAAAAGACTTTCCGCTTTCCGCATGAATAGCAGTAGATCTTTTGTTGGTATTGACGGGACTAATCCGTTCCTTTCCCATGTGACAGGCTCTGTCCCATACCAGCGCTGGGCAGTCACAGAGAATATGTCTGGCGGTTTCATCATCCTCGGGACAGAATCTGCACTCTGAAGAGTCCGATAGGCCAATTTTCTGTAGATGGTATCTAACAGTATATTGGCCAGAAAGGTATGCTACCTGGAGTTTTAAATCCGCTCTGCCAAGACCTCTTGTCTTGAACATATCCAGAGGTTTGACAAGCACTTTTGCTTGACGAAGCCCCGGTAAGGAGAACCAGTATCTCCTATGTGCTTCAGCAGCCCATTTGTTTATCATGGTATTGATTGTGGACCAACCAATAGTACAGAAAGGATCAGGAGTTGTAGTCAGGCACACTGTCGTGCTAGATCGTCAACGATTGTGTTACCATCCACACCTGAGTGTCCAGGTACCCAAATTAGCACAACTTTGATCCAGGCGGACAGGGTTTGGAGGTAGTTATGGCATTCTTTAACCATCCAAGAGGAGATGCTCCAGGATAAAAATGCCCTAATAGCAGCTTGGATATTTGTAAAAATAAATATGTTGGCTCCCCTAGTTCCCTTGAGAAGGATACTAAGGGCGCAGAACTCTATGGCATGAATCTCCGCTTGAAAGACGCTGGGCCAGATGCCCATTGCAGTAGAGATTCTGGTGTTGGTTTCAACGCTTCCAACACCTACACCCTGCTCAGTTTTGGACCCATTCGTAAACCATGGGAGAAGAGATCTAAATTTCTTGTTATGAAATAGTTCCGTGATCATAAGATCTGATCTAGAGCAGATCGAAACGTCAGGAAGGGAATATATAAGTGTGGCATGACCAGAGTCACTTGCTAAGAGTCCCGATGTGATTGCATTGCGCCTAATTACTGGTTGCGATTGGTAAGTAAGAAATTCGACCTTGCAGCACGACCTCAATCTGGATACAGTGGACCTTCAAATTAACAAACATAAGCCAGACACAAAAACAGGTTGGCAAGAAATTTACTAAATACAAACCCAATCAAAAGATTAAAAAGATGAAAAAACTTTCCCCAGTTTGCTATTTACTAATTATCTGGAATTATAATAAAATAATCTCATCAATAATTGAAATCTTGCATAAACTTCACCACAGCGTTAAAATTAAATCTTTAGATTTTTCCACTCAGTAATTTCTTTGCTGAAGAATTAATGAAATATGTGCCTGCTATCTCAACACTTAACACCCTTGCAGCATTATCCAACACTCACTCCGCCTTTAACCCACCCGCACACACGCCCATAAACAGGTGTTTTGTAGCGCTTTATTGTTGTTGGCTTTGGCATTAATTTATTGTTTTGATTTTCCAACACTTGGCATTGGTTTAGCTAAATAAAATCAGGATATTTCGGTTTTGTTGTTGTATTGTTCGTGCTTATCTAACCTACGCTGGCTGACAATAAAACGGCATTAAAAGCTTAAAGAACAATGGCGGCCATTGTTAATTGAACTGTGGCTGGGGGAATGGGGGCGATGATGGGCCCGGAAATTAACAAAAGGCCGCCACCGGAGGCAATGTTGGCCATGCAACGTTTTGCATTATAAATAAAGACAGAAATAAAGCTAAACAAAACATTTTAGCCCAAAAAAAAAAAAAGAAAAGAGCGAAGCAAAAAAAAAATTCGCCACAAGACAAATTTTCATTTATATTTAAATTGTTTCACTTTGTGCTGATTTTTTTGGCAAGTGGGGGGTTTTGGCCACAAGCAAAGCAATTTATATTATGTTCAGACATGTTCTATATTAATTTAAGTATATCAAGTTTAGGTGGCTCATGCACCTTGCATATAAAGCATAGCCATGCCGACAGTGTGTACACACTTAACATATATGTAGTATGTGTTATATCCCACTCTACTTAATTATCATGTGGGTCACATCGTTTTGCCAACGGGCTTGAGTGGGCTGCAGCTGGACTGGGATGTCGGGGGGGTCGTTAGCAGCCCACCCCCCTCTACGCTAAGTGAGTCCTCGCTGTGACAAGTGGCAGAGAGACAGTCTTAGTTGGCCACGTTGCGTATGCGTGATGTGCCATTAAATTTTCATAATTCAATTCCACTTATATAGAATGCACGTGTTATTTGCCGATGTATTTAAAAGATTTGATTGCATTTGATTCGATTTGAATCGATTCGTTTCGTTTCGATTGATTCAGTCTGAAATTGATGTGATACGATTTGTTTGCCTTGCCCCTGAAAGTGCCAATGAAAATGTGCCCAGCAACAACAACAATAGATCTAGGCGTAAGTATATTGTGAGAAATTTTCATTCTAGCGCTTTTCTCACACTTCACACACGTTGGTTGGAAATAAACAAGACTAGAAAATATAATATATGAGCAGGGAAATCTTTGAGTAGCAACAAAAACCAAGCCAAATGTTGAAACTTGAAAGCCAGCCGCATATTGAAAGAAATTCGTTTATTTTTGGTAGGGATAAATGAAGCAAACATGGAGTCCATGGGTTTATGGATGAAACTTCGCAGTAACGAATTTCTGAAGAAATTTTGGGTTACAAAATGTATGAGTAAACAATTTCTTTTCAATTTCACTCGAATTTTCGGTACAGCACTTTCGAGATGGCTTTAAAATCTCTACTAGACTTCAGAAAAAAAAATTTTGTGCCAAGAAACTGTTTTTTATAATATTTAAAAAGGTTATTTAATTCCCGAGGTATCTCAT
The DNA here is from genome assembly GCA_037043745.1 of Chymomyza amoena. Taxonomy (NCBI): domain Eukaryota; kingdom Metazoa; phylum Arthropoda; class Insecta; order Diptera; family Drosophilidae; genus Chymomyza; species Chymomyza amoena. Next base: position 56,361 of record JBAMAX010003788.1, read on the forward strand.
TTTCTACAATTTAATAATAACGAATGTTTTAGTTCAAGATTTCAATTTTTACAAAATCTTTATTAGACAGGGTTGCCGCAGCAAACAGTTTTTCTTAAATTTCGCTACAGTGCCAGACACAGCATCGAGACACTTTTTGAATTTCTACTTTTGCTGCTGATTTGAGAAAATGAAAAAAACTGTTTTTCATAATAAAAAAAAGTTTTTTTTTTAATTTCCGAGCTATCTGCTACTCTATAATTTAATAAATCGAATGTTTTGGTTTATGATTTCAAATTATACAAAACCTTTATCCTGTTTTGCCACAGCAAAATATTTCTCTTAACTTTTGTAACAATTTCTATTCTCGGTATGGCACTTTCAAGACGGTCTTAAAACTTCTACTAAAGAGAAAGATTTGAGAAAATACCCCAACAAAACTCAGTTTAGGTCAAGACACTATTTTTTCTAATATTTTAAAAGTTTATTTAATTTCTAAGCTATCGGCATCACTATAATTTAATAAACCGAATGTTTTAATTCATTATTTTAATTTTATTGGACAGGGTGGCCGCAGCATACAATTTCTCTTAAATTTTATTACGGTTTAAATTCTCTGTATGGAACTTTCGAGAAGGTTTTACAATCTCTACTAAATTTGAGAAAGATTTGAGAAAATTCACCTCTGGTTTTTACCATATTTAAAAGGTTCTTCAATTTTTGAGCTATGTGCTTCTCTTTAATTTAGTTAATCGAATGTTTAATTTTTTATAAAATCTCTATCAAACAGGGATGCCAAAGAAAACAACTTCTCTTAAATTTCACTACAGTTTTAATTCTCGGTGTCACAAATCCAACATCTAGACGGTTTTAAAATTTCTACTTTTGCTAGAGATTTGAAAAAATTCACCATCAAATCGAATTTTATTCAACGAGACTGTTTTTTCTTTAAAAAGTAGCAATTATTTCTAATCTATCTGTATCTCTATAATTGAATTAGTCAAATTTTTTCGTTAATGATTTAAATTTTTTTAAATCTGTATTAATTGGGGTTGCTTTAGATTATAATTACTCTTAAATTTCACTACTTTGAATTCTCGATGCCAGACACATCTTTGAGACGGTTATAAAGTTTCTACGGAATTTGCTGGAGATTTGCTAAAATTAACCAGTAAAACCAATTTTATTTAAAGAGACTGTTTCTTACAAAATTTTATTTCATTTCGGAGCTATCTGCATAATTTTTAAAATTTTAATTTTATTTTAAATTTTCAAAATTTCAATTAAAAACACCCCGGGCCGTAGAAAACTATTTCTCTTTAGTATCACTACATTCGATTTCTCGATACCACAAAAGTAGTTTCGAGACGGCTTTAAAGAAGATTTAAAAAAATTCACCATTAAAACGAATTTAATTCAAAGAGACTGATTTTTCTTTAAGAAGTTTATTTAATTTCTGAGATACAGATAGTATCTGTCTAATTTAATAAATCGAATGGAATTCATGATTTTAATTTTTACGAATATTTTATTAAAAACTCAGCTAAAACTGAAAATCTTCGAAAATTTTAAATAAAAACGGAATTTATTTGAAGAGACTTTTTTTCATAAAAAAGTCTATTCAATTTAATCGAATATTTTAATTTACGATTTTAATTTTTAGAAAAACTCTATTCAAATTTCTAACCATTACCCCATTTTGTCTTAACGTCCGAAACTATCTTGAGGTAAGGAGTTGTCACCTAGTTGTGGCAATATTGTTGTATTTATTATTAATATATCATTTTGGTGTTGAAATTAGGAAGATGCTCTTTCAAATTTGGATAAAAAAAACGACCTTTTTGCCATGTTTTTCATCAGAATTTCAAATTTGCAAAGGTCATGACTTATTGTTCTGATTCCCTTCATTTAAAACATGTTTGAAAGGATATAAAAAGTATACAAAATTTTATTTTTAAACAAGGTCAAATCACAAAAAAATTAAAAAAGAGAGATTTCAAAACTCATTCTGATTTAGTATAAGCCATAGAGAATTTCATTAATATCAATAAAAAAAAATATATTTCATTTCACTACAAGAGGCTGGAGAACTGAAATTCGGGAACGATGTTTTACGCGCAGAGGCAGACAAGAGCCGGCATTTTTCTGCCGCCACTTTGAATTTTGTCAAGATAAAAATGTCCAATTATTGTACAATAAACATTTAACAATCAAAATAGAAAGTTTTGAAGTCTTTACATCATGCCACAAATAGTTCCCAAGCTTTGCCACAAAAAACCTCAACTTAAGTTCAAAAGTTATAATTTAAATTAATTTAATTATTAGAAATAAGCTCAAACAAACTTTTTGAAAGAGGTTTTGTCATTCACAGTGCTACTCAAAGCTGATGAAAACTGAGGTCTAGGATTGTCATACAAATTCATACGTTGAGGCGGCATAAATATTCAATATAAAAAAAGGTAATAAAAAATTTCAAAATATGGCAAAAGTTAGGACTAAAACTTATTGGTAACTTTAATAAATAAATTAAATATATAAAATTTTTTAAATAACATTTAAAAATAATAAAATTAAATAAATGTCTAAATGTTTAGTACGAAAAATATTTTTGAACAGTAGCAACTCTTTTCTGTCATTCTCGTAAATGCATTTACATTTGAAAAGAATTTTGCGTAAAAAGAATTACCTGAGATTTCTGTATCGGATACGGCTTTTACTAGAGATTTGATTTGCCGTAACCAAAATCTCTACAGAATTCTGTGGTTTTCAAGTATATTTTGGTTTTTACGATAAATTTAAGCCGAAGAATTTTGTTCGAATTTTTTTTTGTACCTTATTTTCCTTATTATTCCAATAAATTTTACTGAAGTCCCGTCACATTTATAAGAACACAAAAAAAATTGTTTTTGGCTCTGCTTCCAATTTTTTGGGTTGAGTTAGAGACAAAATAACTACAAAAAAATTCTGCTTGAAATCGGCATAACATATTCATGAATAAGAATATCAAAGAATATTTAAAAAAATATTTCTGTATAAAATACGTACATTTTAAACCCTAGGTTATCGATTCGATTTAATACCTCTTGCAAGAAATCATTCGGTTTCAAACCACAGGAATAGTTCGGTTGATTTCAGAAAGAATCCAAATAATATGTTCGGATTTAATTTCTGCACAAATTTATCGCTAGTAAGCAAAAATTTTATTCCTTGCAAAATTTATTTTATTTATTTTCAGATTAGCTTTTGTGGTAAAAAAATTTCTCAAGTGCTTAGATTAAAATATATAACAATGCATCAAAAGAAATGGTTTCAATTACATGCATAGAAAGTAACAAATTAATCGCTTATAAGTAAAAACTACAGGGTGCGCCATTAGATGTGGTCGATGGAAATATTGAATAACTTGAACAATTCTCAATCGATTTTGAAATACTAATTATTTTTATAAAATTAGAAGCTTTAAAATTTTTTCCATTCAGTTGGCAAAAACACCGTCAATCAAATGACCTCCTTTATTACGGATACAAAATTCAGCTCTTTTTCTGGCATTTTCCATGACATTTACCAGCATCTCGGGTGATATCGCAGTGATTTCGGCTCGAATATTGTCCTTAAGCTCGTCTAAAGTCTTCGGATTGTTGGCATACACTTTGCTTTTTAAAAATCCCCACAAAAAAAGTCCGGTGCCGTTAAATCGGGCGATCTCGGTGGCCAGTCAATATCCCCCCCTTTCGATACAACACGTCCTGGGAACTTTTGACGCAAGAAGTTCATCGTTGATTTCGCGGTGTGACATGTCGTGGCGTCTTGTTGAAACCAAAAGCCTTTAAGACCTTTTTCACGCATTTCTGGTAAAACAGAGTGTGCCAACATCCATCGATACCGATCCCCATTGACAGTTTCCCCAACTCTGAAGAAGAACGGACCGATGATGGTTTTTGAGCAGACACCGGCCCAAACAGTTACTTTCTGATCATGCAGTGGAGTTTGATGGATAGTATGAGGATTTTCTTTCCCCCAAATGCGACAGTTTTGTTTATTTACAGTGTCAGATAGCGTGAAATGGGCCTCATCAGTCATTAAAATTCGCTCCCAAAAATCGGGCTCCGATTCACTCACTCGAATAACGTTATTGGCGTAAGCCACGCGTCGCGGATTGTCTGTTTCCAATAATCATTGGGTTAACTGCACTTTATTAGAAACATATCCAGATCATCTTTCAGAATCCTCCTCAAAGTAGTTCCACTGATGTTTAGTTGCTGAGACCGGCGGCGGTACGAGACAGAAGGATTCTCTGCAACACTCCTTTGAACAGCTTCAATATTTTCATTTGATCGTCGAGGACGTGGTTGATTTGAATGTGGACGGTCCGCTACAGACCCGTGATTCTCGAAATTTGAAGCTAAGCGACGAATAGTGTCACTTTTAGGCGCAGAACGACCGCGATACTTTTGACGATACGCACGCTGTGTTGCAACAACTGAACGATTACATTTAATGAACATTGTCACTATTTCCGCGCGTTCCTTGGGCGTGAATCGATTCATGGTTAAAATTGTTATGCAATAACCTTTCCAAAATGTGTTCGACGACGTCAATCGGTTGAAATCTGTCAAAGTTATTCAATATTTCCATCGACCACATTCAAATGGCGCACCCTGTATATTGCTTGCAAAATTAAAAAATGTATTTCTTTTATTTTAAGATTAGGTTTTGTGGTAAAAAAATTGCTCAAGTAATAAAATAAAAATATTTGATTAAAACACTGCCTCAAAAAAATTTAATTTAAATATATGCATAGAAAGACACAGTTTTATCGCTTATAAGCAAAAATGGAATTCCTCGCAAAATGTATTTTATTTATTGTAAGATCAGTTTTTGTAGTAGTTTTCAATGCAAAATTTCAAAATGTATTTCAAGATCAGTTATAGTAATCTTCAGTTTGAGCACTAAAAAATTATTCTCAAAATTTTAGCTTAGGGTAAATCCAAGTCGACATAACCCACGCTACATGTAGTTGTTGTTGTTTTTTACTTGGCTTAGTCACCTAAGCCAATTTGATATCATTGGCCATGGAGCCGGCCATAAATCAAAGTTTAGGCACGCACAATGGCCGCCCTTTTATTTTCGGTTCCATTTTTTTTTTTTTTGCGAATTTTACTCTTGTAACAATTTTGAATAGAAAAAAAATCAACGTTGAATTGGCCAAATGTAAACCGCTGACAAGATTATTGTTAGCTTAGCCAAATCTCCGAAAAACCACAAGAAGAACCCCAATTACAACAACAACAACGACAAGAACAACAATCAGCGACAGCGCCTAAATAATTTGGCCTAAAAATTTGGCAGATTTTTTGGGCCACTTTTGACAGGCACTGTGCAAATATTTTATTATAATTTTGTTTCGGGCACGCCCCTTCCGACGCACAGTGGGCATAAATCAATGAGCTTGCATATGAAAAGCGCAGCATGACACAATAATAAATTAAAAGCTTACAATTCACATTTTTCATTTTTTGTTTTGTTTTTTCTGGTCTCCTCCTCCCTTTATACGATAGTCTAATCGTGTGAGTATTTATCGAATATGTGATTTCATTCATTGCGTATACCACACGTTGTGCGTGCCGTGTTCGGACTGTTTACATTTCATCTGCCAAATCGAATTATACGAAATATCCGAATTATACGAATTATACAGATAGACGGAAGAAATATGTTACGCGTTGTTATACCTCTGTACCGTATGGTACTACGGGATATTAAGTTTGTGCAAGCCGAAATGTATGTAACATATAGAAGGAGACGTCGGAGACACCCCAAAGTTACCTAAACTATGATCAGGGTGAATAGAGAAGTCGATATACCCATGTCCGTCTGTCCGTCTGTCCGTCTGTCCGTCTGTCCGTCCGTGTGAACGCCTAGATCTCAGAGATGGTAAGAGCTAGAGTTACCAAACTTTCACATTAGATCCCATATTATTCCATAGGGCAGAGTTTATTTTATTTTTTTGATATCGGGGATAAATTATATAGCTCCCATGGGGGTGTTTGAGACGACCTCGACAAAAAAAGCTGTTTTAGATGAATAAATTCTTTGTTTATGAAGATATCGTAACGAAATTTGGTATTCAAAAGTTTTTGATAGTTCGAATCACAGTACCAAATTTGATCAAAATCGGTTGACTATATCATATAGCTCCCATAGGACCGATCGGCCAAAATAACTTTTTTAACGAAAAATTCGCTATATTTCGTTTTTTAATAAAGATATCAAACCAGATTTCTGTTTGGAAATTTTTTTAGACCACTTATGCAATGTGCCAAATTTGAACAAATCGGTTGACTATATCATATAGTTCCATAGGCTCCGATTTTCCAAAAAATCGATTTTTAACAAAATTTGTTGTGTTTCGTTTGTTTTTTAAGATATTGGGACCAAATTTGACACTCGTGAGTATTTTATAGTTCCTAAGCACTGTACCAAATTTAATCCAAATCGTTTGACTAGATCATATAGCTCCTTTAGGACTAATCGGTCTTAAAACAGTTTTTTATACAAAATTCGATGTGTTTTGTTTGTTTGTAAAAATATTTGAAATAAATTTGGCATTCATATCTTTTTTAAGGTATTTAAGCACTGTGTCAAATTTTATTGAAATCGGTTGACTATATCATATAGCTCCCATAGGAACGATCGGTCAAAAAAATTTTTTGCTAAAAATTCTTCTGTTTTTGGTTTTTTGTGAAGAAATCGGACTTTATTACAAGCTAGTGGACAGGGTATCCTAAAGTCGTCCGCGCCCGACTTTACGTCCGCCATTTTTTTATTAGCTTTAATTACGTGGATTGATTGATTCAACTTGCCAGCCTTATATCGAATTGTTGATAGCTTGTTTATAGTGTAGTTGCTCTTTTTGTTGTTTTTTGTATACTCTATAACTAAAGACTACGAGTAAGGGATCAGACCATAAAAAGCATATACAATGAGTGAAAACGATTTGGCCTAATAGCTTTTGAACCAATGTACATTTTATGCTCGAACTCTTTTTTAGTTTATTTATTTAAGCCGCATTTTTAACAATAGATTTAGACAAAAAAGCTACAAGGTTGAAATCCTGAAACTCATCTCAGACCTTTATTTTGTTTTCATTGAAAATGATTAGAAATGGCGGCAGTTTGATGCAATCAGGCGAAAAATTAAAGATTAAATCTCTAAGAAACTACATTAAAAACCAACAATTTATATTAAATCAGCTTTTAAAGAATTAGTTTTATGTAACCATCCAAAATTTGTTCCCGAATTACATTTCACTGAATATCACGACTAAATCTTAAGAAACTTAAGCCAAAAGATCAAAAAATCGGGTTTTATGCAAAAACACATTTTTCGGCCCTGTTTGTTGATTTTCGAATAAAACATTTAAAACAAAGAGCCAGAAAATATATGACAAAAACATTATTTGAAAAAAAATAGTTTTTCTCTTAATTAAAAATTAAAAAACGAATTAAAAGTTAAATTAAAAATAAAAAACTATTTTTTGGGGGTTTTCATAAAATTAAAAAGAGTTTTTTTAAAAACAAAGTTTCACTTCCATTTTAAAGAATTATTTTATTAACTCTAATTTAAAATTAAAAAATATGTTACATATCAAATAAAAAAAATGGCGGACGTAAAGTCGGGCGCGGACGACTTTAGGATACCCTGTACCACTAGCCTGTAATAAAGTCCGATTTCTTCACAAAAAACCAAAAAGAAAAAATTTTTTTTTTGACCGATCGTTCCTATGGGAGCTATATGATATAGTCAACCGATTTCAATAAAATTTGACACAGTGGTTAAATACCTTAAAAAAGATCTGAATGCTGAATTTAGTTCAAATATCTTTACAAACAATCCAAACACATCGAATTTTTTATAAAAAACGTTTTTTTGGACCGATTGGTCCTATGGAAGCTATATGTATAGTCAACCGATTTGGATTAAATTTAGTACAGTGCTTAGGAACTATAAAAAACTCACGAATATCAGATTTGGTCCCAATATCTTAACAAATAAACGAAACACAAGAAATTTTGTTAAAAAATCGATTTTTTGGAAGATCGGCCCTATGGGAGCTATATGATATAGTCAACCGATTTTGTTCAAATTTGGCACATTGCTTAAATGCTCTAAAATATTTCCAACGCCAAATCTAGTTACGATATCTTAATTAAATAACAAAATATAGCGAATTTCGATTTAAAAAAATTATTTTGGCCGATCGGTCCTATGGGAGCTATATGATATAGTCAACCGATTTTGTTCAAATTTGGTACAGTGCTTGGAACCCTCACAAAACTTTTGAATACCAAATTTGGTTACGATATCTTCATAAACAAACGAATTATTCATCTAAAACTTTTTTTTTTGTCGAGGTCGTCTCAAACACCCACGGAGCTATTTAATATATCCCCGATATCAAAAAAATGAAATAAACTTGTCTCCTATAGAATAATATGGTATCTAATGTGAAAGTTAGGTTACTCTGGCTCTTACCATCTCTGAGATCTAGGGACAGGTGGACGGACAGACGGACATGGGTATATCGACTTCTCTAGTCACCCTGATCATATTTTAGGTAACTTTGGGGTGTCTCCGACGTCTCCTTCTATATGTTACATACATTTTCGGCTTGCACAAACTTAATATACCCTTTGTACCATACGGTACAGGGTATAATTATTCAAATGTGAAAAACTTATTGCTTATATGCAAATATAATAAAGTTCCAAATCCAACTAAAAATTCGAATCTTTTTCTGATACTTCGCAATTTCATGATTCTAATATTTAATTTTTAGAGCATTTCATAGTCGATTTTTTTATAAAATAAACTTTTGCTTATTTTTGCAAAAGCCGCAAAATCATTTTCAATCTAATTAGCAGCCATGGAAAGCTGTGAAAAATGTTTTTCCCCGCAGGCAACCTTGATAATATTTTAATTCACTTGTTTATGGTTAGAAATTTATAAAAAAAAATTTGATCACTTTGCCAAACTTTGATTTCGTTTATTAAGAAACTGTCGAAAAAAAATCACCAAAATGCGATTTAAACTTTAAAAAATTTTAGCCTTAATTTATACAATGTGTGAAATTTTTGTTATATTATTTATTCGGTTATTATTTGAGTTTTTAATTTCGTTTTGTTTTATCGAATTTGCTGCATAACAAATGAAGCAAAGAGAACATGCAAAATTAATCAAAAAGAATAATTGCCAGAATAGGCAACAAGGTGAAAAATGTTTACAAAAATAAAAAATTAAAATCATATATGAACAGTGCGGTTCAGATAAATAGATTCGAGGAAATTGAAACACTTTAAATTCGAATAAAACTCATAAAAAATTAATGTTCTATGATTTATTAAAATGGTTGTTACATTTTTTATGCCAATAATATTTTTGATGTTTTCAAATAAACATTATTTTTTATGCTTGAGGTGTATTGAAATATAATAACTTTGTGCTCTTTGATTTTATTAGCTGAGCTACAACTGATTAATAAAAATTAGTGTATATAAAAGTCGAATATGGTCGACTTGAAGATAATCTACAGCATCATTGAAAATAAATAAATTAATATACCATATTTGAAATGTCAAACCGATTTTGTGTGAATCTTAGACTGCTGTGAAGTCTAAAAAACTTCTGAATGTTATGGTATCTACCCAAAGAATAATGTGAATGCATTAAAATTGTTACTATAGAATGCTCTATAATGCCTATAAAGCTAAAATACCATTATAATGTTTCTAAATTTAAAATTTGTTTTTCGGTGTCTCGAAAAGCTTCAAATAAGATTTTTGCTTTGTAATTTGTCTAATTTTACGAATTTAGTTTTGACTGTATTTTAAGAATTAATATTTTTTTAAAAAATCGGAAAACGAATTTACTAGTATTCGTTTTAAAACCTTAGTTTTTAAATTAAAACTAATTTTGTATGTGGCTTGAAAACGAAAATATTGTTCCAACTAAAAAATCAAATCGAATTTTTTTTCTATTTTTAAAAGTTTCGACTGTATTTTAAGAATTAAAATTATCTTTATTATTTGGAAAACAAAATTCGGATTTGCTTTGAAACCTTATTTTTGAATTTCACCAAAACTAATTTGAAAACGAAAATTTTGTTCCAACTGAAACCAAATCGAATTTCGCTTCTATCTGAAAGAGTTTTGACTGTATTTTAAAAATTAATATTATCTTAATTATTTGGAATAGAAATATGTTTGGATTCGCCCGGAAACCTTATTTTTTAATTTGACCAAAACTAAATATTTATGTGATTTGAAAACGACAATTTTGTTCCAACTGAAACTGAATCGAATTTTGCTTCTATATTTAAGAGTTTCGACTGTATTTTAAAAATTAATATTATTTTAATAAATCGGAAAACGAATTTATTAAATTTTTCCAATTCGTTTTGAAAATGTTTGGTGGTAAATTTCACTAAAACAAATTTTTAAGTGATTTGAAATCGGCTACTTTGTTCCAAGTGACACTTAATCGAGTGGACAAAAAAGATTTAATAGTGCAAATAATTTGGCTAAAATATTTTTTTAAGTATTCTTCTATATTCTAGGATTCTATTTTTGCCTATATCAAGTTAGATTTTTATTGATAATTATTTTTTAAATTGAATAGTTTACAGCAAAAAGCGTCCTCAACGTGTTTTACTTGTTTCCTAAAACCGATAATGTAGTCCAAAAACTTTTTCCGGAAACGGATTTTGAGATATTTTAAAAAAATACCATTTCCAAATTCCATACAAATTTGTCTTCCCAAAAGCAAATATCTCTCAGTGTACTCAACTGATTTAAACTGTAGATAATTGAATTTCCTATCGATTTTACTTGAAACATATTTTTGACAAATTTACGTTTTAATCGTTATTTATCCGTTCATATACAATTTTTCTTAATTTTCACCCAAATTTAGAAACAAATTATAATTAGAACAAAAATTAAAAATTTTAAAAAAATTTCCGTACCGTTTTATTAATAGCTCGTAGAGTTTGATCGTTCACGAAGAAATTGAGAGTTGCTTATAAAAATCGGAGAAAAATTATAAATTTTTCGCAAAACCTAAAGTTTTAGATGGATAATTCGTTTGTCTATAAAGATATCGTTTCCAAATTTATTATTAGCTTAGATAGGTGAAAAAAAAAGTTTTTTCAACGAAATTCGTTGTATTTAGCACGTTTTACAAAATATCATAACCAATTTTGGTGTTCCCAAGTTTCTTATAGCTCCTTTTTTACACAAAGAGGTGGGGCACTGCGACTTTAAGATCTTTTGTACCATACCCATAAATTACGGCAAAAGACTTTCCGCTTTCAGCATGAATGTTGTTATTGACCTAAGACGACTCCAACACCTACATCCTGCTCAGTTTTGGACCCATCCGTGAACCATTGTTGCCACCGGAGGTTTTTTATAGCTCTGAAGTACTGTATCAAATTTAATCAAAATCGTTTGTACTATATATGTCATATACCGCCCATAGGGTCGATCGGTCAAAATTAAGATTTTAGTTTCCTTTTGCTTTTGGGTTGAATATTTTTCCAATAATATTTAAAATCTCTCAACTTGGTATACTTAAAATTTTTAAGCCACTTTCGCCAACTGCTCTCACTTAATGCTTAAATTGACGTCAACGAATTATTTGTATAAGCAATAATAAAAAATTTATGAAAATTTAAATTTAATGTTAATTAAAAAAAATATTATTTTTAATCAATCCTACTCCCATAAAATTCTTCCAATGTTGTTAATTTTTGCTGTAATCAAATTTTTTAGCTGCTGCGTTTTGAACTTAGCTGCTCATTTTATCAAGGCGCTTTATATTTTTTTTGCTGGCACAATTTTTATGACCATTACTGTAGGCAGTGCGCTGTTTTTTTTTTATATAGCTGAACATTTCATTTGAATTAAAGTAAAGAAAAACAGCGAAATGAATTTCAATTTCTATGTTTTTACACCAAATGCAAACATAAAAATTTAATATGCGCCCAAAAGTAGACCACAATAAAATTTCGTTTCTAGTAGCGTCGTCCATGTAACGTCATTGGGAAACATAATAAAAAAAAAATTATGCCTAGCAGGACGAAGGACTATCTAAAAAAAGGCAGCGGGAGGACATTCTGCTACAGTCTTAAATTATGCTGTAAAAATAGCAAGCAGAGCAGCAGCTGCTATATAAACAGAAAGCAGCGACATTTGAGACCGCCAACAACAACAACGACCAGCATACAAAGGATACTCATCCTCTCAGGGTGAGAGAGTGGAGAAGGAGGAGGAGAAACCGCCATACGAGAAGGCGTCTCATTAGTTGCGCTGGGCATTTAATTTGCCTGGCAAATGTCCTGGCGGCGCCTCACGTCCCGCATTAGCCTACACAAATTTAAGGAATGCGACGCTCTTGGCTTTTTTTTTTATTATTTGGCTACTTGCTGTTTTACACGCTCCACGCCTCACACTCTCTTTCGTTCGCCGCCTCTTCGTCCTGCCCAACACTCTTAGCCGTTTCAATTGTTGACGCTTACTGCGCGCTTGTAAGCCATTTAATGAAGCGCTGTCATTTTTGTACGAGAATTTGTGGTTTAACCCTCCAAATTCAAAGCGCTGCGAGGGTCGCTTCAACAATATGCGGAAAGGCATGCCCAGCTAATACAGATCGCTTTATGTGCTTGAATATATTTTGGCAGGCTTGACTTGTTATAAAAGAAACATTAATTTTAAGTATATATGCAGATTTTTGGAGATATTGCTCCTAAGTTTCATTTCCTAGAGTTTTCGATGTTGAGAGTACTATCTAAAAACTCTTTTGTAAATATTATGCAGTATTGTTTTTAAGATAACCCAAAATAAAGATTGGAATCTTGAAAATTAACTTGGATAACCTAAAAAAAATTAGTTGACTCAATACGCCGCAGCCTAAAACTTTTTTTATTCACTTTTTGCATTATCACTACTTAAAACTTATTTTAAAAAATAGTTTCCTTAAAAAATTTAAAATTAGCTTTGGAATAAAATTAAACTTATTAATCTCTTAACTATATAATGTAAAACTTGTATTTAAAAAAAAATTAATCATGATTATTATATTATGTCAAAAATTGATTCCTCCCCCAAATAAAAATTTGGTTATTCGCTTTGTAAATGGAATGTCTAAGTGGATGACTCTAAAAGAATCAAAATCGTTGAGAGCCCTAAAACAATTTATTCTGCTCCATCAAAAATCGATTCTCAATTAACAAAAATCGATTACAGTGTCAGAAAAAAAAAAAGATTTAAGCGAAAAGTTGTCAAAAAATCTATAAAAAATAGAGTAAAAAACATTTGCCTTTAAGTTCTTTATATATTCGAAACATTAAGAGCAACCCTCGTCGCTATTTTCTTTACTCACACTAATTGTTTGTCTGTGTGTGTGCTTGTCAATTAAGCGTGAACATGGCCAATAAAAAAAACGCGGCATAGCGTTAACCCAGCGGTTGGTAAGACATTTTGGGCACTGAGCACTATCTGGAATGTGTTTGGAGAGTCCTTTAAGCCCTGCCACTTCCTTGCCGCACATTTATCATCAAGTGCAACTAATGACCACGTTTAGAGCATTAAAGGTGCAAAAACAACAATTAGATTATTGAACAGTGGAAATTCAAATGTTTTTGGCATGTTTAAGCTTGAATTGAGAAATGTTGGAAATTTTCAGCTTTAAAGAGCGAAATTTTGATTAATGGTTGGCTTACGCTTTTAAGCCAATTACGAAATATGGCTGCAAAAAGGAAGCAGGAAGGATTTTTGTTATTGTTAGCTGAAGCAAGCAGCTCGAAGATGTAGCAGCTTGGTAGTTCTTTCAATATTTTAGCTTTACATTTCAGGAATTTTGTGAATGTTGCTTCTGAAGTAGATCCTGGCATACCAAAAGGAGTCTTTTGAACTTTTAATATAAAAAACACTTGCTATAGAGTTCAGCGCAGATTTTTCAGCTTAGACCCTATCCCGCTGACGATTCCAATTCCAGCTTGTTAGTCAGCTGTTATTTACTTGACGTTTTCTATATCTATACTGACTACCCTCTTCCCTCGAAATCCAGGCAGCTCTTAAACTAAGAGTAACCTTAAATTAAATTAAAGCTATTTGAACACGTTTAAAGCACACTTGTTGCCCATAAATCGAGGTCTGACTGTATTCTATTTGCAAACACGTAAATCATTTATCACATAACTGACAAGGTATGAGCCAAGGGACTGACAATACATTAAAAATTGATCCTGTTCAGTTCGACAACAGCAACCCCACTCACACACACTGAAAGCAAAGCTACACACGATACAGGAAGCAACATATGTATAGGGTGATTTTTTATATTGTTTAATTTTTTTGTGATGTGTACCGTATGTTAAGTTTGTGCCAGACGAAAATGTATCTAACATATACAAGGAATCGTCGGAGACACCCCAAAGTCACCTAAAATATGATCAGGGTGACTAGCGAAGTCGATATACCCATGTCCGTCTGTCCGTCTGTCCGTTTGAACGCCTAGATCTCAGAGATGATAAAAGCTACAGTAAAAAAACTTTCACATTAGATCCCATATTATTCCATAGGAGAAAATTTTATGTTATTTTTTTGAAATCGGGGTTAAATTATATAGCCTCGAAAAAAAGTTTTAGATAAATACTTCGTTTGTTTATGAAGATATCGTAACCAAATTTTGCATTCCAAATTTTTTATAGTTCCTATATTTATCACTGCACCGAAATTGATCAAAATCGGTTGACTATATCATATAGCTCCCATAGGACCGATCGGCTAAAATAACTTTTTGTATACGAAATTCGCTATATTTAATTTTTTAATAAAGATATCGTAACCAGATTTGGCATTCAGAAGTTTTTTAGAGTACCCAAGCATTGTACCATATTTGAACAAAATCGGTTGACTATATCATATAGCTTCCATAGGGCCGATCTTCGAAAAATCGATTTTTGAACAAAAATTGTTGTGTTTCGATTGTTTGTGAAGATATTGAGACCAAATTTAATATTCGCAAGTTTTTTATCCTATTTATTATTTTCTTAGCACTGTACTAAATCTAATCAAAATCGGTTGACTATATCATATAACTCCCATAGGACGAATCATTCCAAAAAAACGTTTTTATACAAAATAACGAATTTTGTTTCGTTTGTTTGTTAAGATAATTTAACCAAATTCGGCATGCATATCTTTTTTAATGTATTAAAGCATTGTTTCAAATTTGATCAAAATCGGTTGACTATATCATATAGCTCCCATAGGAACGATCGTTCGGTCATTGTTTCTAAAAATTCCTCTGTTTTTGGTTTTTTATGAAGAAACCTACTTTGGCAATTAAATATCTTTGATGTTTTTAAGCAATATTCCGGATTTTATTGCAAGCTTGTGGTACAGGGTATCCCAAAGTTGTCCGCGCCCGATTTTACGTACGTTATTTTTTAAGCTGGTTTTTTTATGATGAATTTCAGCCTATCTGTAATCTGTCAGTATTTTTTATTTTAAATTGTTTACCAACACGTGCAGATTTTATGACAACAAAATATACTTTTGGCATGTATAGGGTGATTTTTTAAGTTGGTTTTTTGGGATCTATTTCAGCCTGTCAGAAATCTGACAGTTATTTTTTTATTTAAAATTGTTTACCAATAAGTTTACAAACTGCACATTTATTGGCACAAAAAATACTTTTGTCAATGGCTTTTAAGTCCATTGAAATGGGCCTAATGGAAAAGTCTCGAATACAGAGCCATGACGTTTATATAAGAAGTCGAAATATCAAGTTTGCTTATCCTAGCTCTAATAGTTTTCAAGATCTAGGCGTTCAGATAAACACACAGACAAACAAAAATGTATCTATTTTTTTTTCTTCTTTTGAAGCTTACTTTTTAGAGTTTCTCGGAAGTCTACCTCTCTACGCTAAATATATCTGTACAAAGCTTTGAAAAGAACATTTGGAGCACCACTGTACTGCCATCTATCATTTTGTTGCTAAGTCCGGCCGCTAGATGACACCAGCCATCCATAATATAAATATCTCGTAAAAATGCACATATTAGAAATAATTTGGCTATTCGTGTTATGATTTTTATTTAAGAAAAATTTTAAACAAAAAAAAACCACCCCATATATGCATTAAATACGCCTAAGGCAAACAATTCTTTTAAAAAGAATTCATTATTTAAGGTCGAATCCTTGCAATATGCAATACACCTGTAGTAGTTAACTGTCCATTTTGCAGGTCTTTGTTTTTGCTTTTGCTTTTGCTTTCGCTTATGTTTTCCATTTCTGTCAGGTAATTGCATTTGATTGGCTGCACACACACATAGGCACACACACACGCACACACACGCTCACACATGCTAAAAAAAAACTCTGCAAATGGCAGTTGTGTGTTTCCTGTGCTGCCATTTTGTGCTTGTTTAATCCTGTTTCCAGCAAAGTAACAATGTAGACTGGTCACTTCATTGTTTCTATATATATAGGTATATATATATATACATATATGTATATATATTGTCCTTTAATACACTGCTATTAAAGCGTAAGGGGTACATTAGGTGAGTGAAAAAAAAAGCGGAGCTAGAAGGTAATGATAAATAGCTTAGTACGATTGTAACTTTTAACGTTTTAGTTAGAAAAGAAGTTATCGAGAAATCTTCCTAAAGTTATCTACGGTATGATCTGGATGAATAGAGTAGTCGATATTGACATATCCGTCTGTTTCTCTGTCCTTCCATGTGAACGATCTCAGAGACGGTAAGAACCTAAAGCAACCAAACTTTCAGATAAGATCCCTTATTATACGAAAAACGTTTAAATTTATCGGAATTCGTTTTGATTTTACTCCATGTGCTTTGTAATCGAAATAAAATGGAACAGGTTCAGTACGGTACGTACTGAAATATTTCTTTAAAAGGCTTTTGTATTCCAAGATTACAAAGTAATCGAAATATTTAGCGGAGTAGGTTCAAAGCTGTACGCCTTAAATATTTAATTAAACCATTTTTTATATTCTGGGATTACTAAGTAATCGATTTCGAAAATTTAATTGGCGAAGTAGGTTCAAAGCTACATGTACGTACTGAAACATTTTTTTTAAATATTTTGTATATTCTTTTATTCTATTGAGGGCAGCTCCAAATCATATATTTATAGATAATAATAATTCTCTGACTGACCCCTCAGAGGGGCATAGATAATTATTCTAAATTATTTTTTGTTTTCTATTTCAACCGAAAAAACTCGCATACACACACATTGGCACATGGATAACTGAAGAGTTTTTCCTAGATTATTTTAAATTTTAAAGAGATATATAATTTTTTTCGGTGTAAAATATTTACAATTTACTTTTAAACCCTATTTTTTGGGCATACTTTCAAGAACTTCAGTCTTTTTTTATTTTAGTTAAGTCCCTTAAGATATTACGCCCATTTAGACATATTTCTATTAGAAAAAATCTTTGGAGCAAGCATATGCTTCAAAATCTTTTGCAACTTATAGTGTATTTAATAGTCGACTTAACCCAACTTTAACTAGCTTGCTACTGTGCTGCGCTTTTTGCCTTTACTTTTTCCCCCTTAACATGTCTGGCTTTAAGCTCTCGACAACTCTTGGCCTAAACTTTACTAAAACTAAAAATAAAAAAATAAAAATAAAAGCCATACATTCTGTTGACTACTTTAACTTAATGCAGCGCAGCTAACATGGCGAATACGCAACATGAAAATTTGTAGCGACAATCTCAACTGCCCAGCGCGCATATTAAACGTTGCGACCGACATCTTATTTATAGACATTTTGTTTTTTTTTTGTTTTCATGCTTGCGAAATGCCAATTGCAAATCCTGCGCATCCTTTGCATAGTAAAGCCAAGTTGCTGGATGTCCTCCCAGCATTTATGGTTAGGCATAAAAAGTGTAGCATACATTTGTGCGTCGCCTGAATAAATAATCGGACTCCAACGCAACTTTACTCACATTTGAAGTAGCGTTAAATTCGTCCTTTTTAACGTATTTTATGCGCTGCTCTGTTTTCGATTTATTTTGTTTGTTTTTTGTGGTGTGTTTTTTTGCACAGTGTATTGGACATGGGCTGGTAATTTGCAAGCGTTTTGTGTGAGTTTTGGATGTACTCACAGGATAGTAACAATAAACAGTGTACAACAGTTTGCCATTATTTTTATGCACTGTATAAAAATAGGGACTAGGGTTATATAGAATTGAGCTGGCGAGGGGAGATCATAAGCTTCTTAGACTAAAATGGCTTTCATAATCTAGGATTGAATGGACTACTTGAACTCAGAAATCAGGCAAATTCAAATTAAATTTAATGAATCATTCAATTCAGTTAATTTTTCACTCACTTAAACTAGTTTACTCCATTTTTATATAGCAAAGATTTGGAGATATTGAAAAAAAACATTCCAAAAAGGTGCAGAGATAAAAATAAACTGCATATCAAAAAGAAAGTTAGCAATACTCTTAACGCCAAGATCTTTAATCTCTGGTAAGCAGCTCTTTAAGCTAACATTGCTGCCCATTTTGATGTCTAGATGGCGCCAGTAGCTTACTCTTTATTTTAAGCGCTAAAAGCAAAAAAACATTTTGATAGCAACATTCGATAGGCAAATTATCATAAAAGTAGTAGTGCTACAAGGTAGAGTTCTAGCCAATTATTTAGGTCCTCACTCACAACCTTTAATACCAAAAAATGGCTTAATATTGAAATAAAACTAATTTTGTAAGGCTTCATTTTTTAAACGAAATAGTTTTGAAATATGGTTTTTTTATCATGTATTGTAGGTCGAACCAATCTCAAAACTTGTCATTTTAATTTTCTAAACTTTTTATTCGAATTTTTAAAGCGTAAATATGTAATTTTTATATATTGTATATGATTATAATTTTTAATAAACGATAAGAAATATTCTCATACAAAAAACTTGGAAATTGATTTTTTTTTACCCAATTCATATTTAAAAAAAAAAACATTAAATTTAAAATTTTAAAAAATATATAAAGTTTTTAAATAAATATATAAAAAGATCTACATCATCTACGAGACATAATCCTCCGAGTTTAAGGTACATATCTATGGCATTTCGGTGTCACCTACTCAAGCTTTAGTTTGAAAACGTTTACTCTAAAAGATAATATAAAGTCTTTATACAATACATATAAAAAAAAAACAAGAACTTTGCCGGATAATTCGAAAACTGTCCAAGCAACAGAAGAATGAAAGTTTGATTTAAATACATGCAACCTTTGAGGCGCCACGCTGCATGCATACTCGGATGGATAGTAAACTGCTTGCGAATTGTAAGCGCAGTTGAGCGAAACATGCACCTGAAGTATTAGAACCAGGGAGTATGAGAATCAGGGAGTACCACATTAAAATCGCTTATAATTCAATGCAAAAATAAATTTTTGAAAAAAAAAATTTTAATTTTAAACTTTTTTGATTTTATGCGATTATGAACTTGAAAATTCTTGAAACTTGAAAATTTGGTATGGGTTCCAGCTATGACCATTTTCTCTATATACGTCCGCCCCTATAAGGATGTCTTATAACACTAGTTGACAAAGTTGACTAGTTGACTAGTTGCCCATTTTGATGTCTAGATGGCGCCGGTAGCTCACTCTTTATTTTAAGCGCTAAAGCGATAGGCAAATTATCATAAAAGTAGTAGGGCTAAAAAGTAGAGTTCTAGCCAATTATTTAGGTCCTCACTCACAACTTTTAATACCAAAAAATGGCATAATATTAAAATAAAACTAATTTTGTAAGGCTTCATTTTTTTCACATGTAACATTATAACCATTTACAAACAAACAGCTAATTTTTAGCTTTTAACATAATTCCCCGATGGACTATTTTGACAGTCGCCCCTGGGAGGAGCATGGGAATCTATATTAACAACTGTTCGAAGAGAACAGGGACCTACATTAATACATTAATAGGATATTTTTTTTCATCTTTACTCTTTACTTATGCTAAAAAGTCTTTAAAGTCTTTTTATTTTTCTAATACTCAGTACCCATTATTAGCCTAATATTTAAAATATTTTTTTGTACAAGCCTCTTAAATAAAACATTTAATAAATAAAAACTTAATAAAACATTTAAAAAAAATGGCGGACGTAAAGTCGGGCGCGGACGACTTTAGGATACCCTGTACCACTAGCTTGTAATAAAGTCCGATTTCTTCACAAAATACCAAAAACAGAAGAATTTTTAGGCAAAATTTTTTTGACCGATCGTTCCTATGGGAGCTATATATGATATAGTCAACCGATTTCAATAAAATTTGACACAGAGCTTAAATACCTTAAAAAAGATATGAATGCCAAATATATTTCAAATATCTTTACAAACAAACAAAACACATCGAATTTTGTATAAAAAACGTGTTTTTTGGACCGATTGGTCCTATGGAGCTATATGATCTAGTCAAACGATTTGGATTAAATTTAGTACAGTGCTTAGGAACTATAAAATACTCACGAATGTCAAATTTGGTCCCAATATCTTAACAAACAAACGAAACACAACAAATTTTGTTAAAAAATCGATTTTTTGGAAGATTTGACCTATGGGAGCTATATGATATACTCAACCGATTTTGTTCAAATTTGGCACATTGCTTAAGTGGTCTAAAAAATTTCCAAACGCCAAATCTGGTTACGATATCTTTATTAAAAAACGAAATATAGCGAATTTTTCTTTAAAAAGTTATTTTGGCCGATCGGTCCTATGGGAGCTATATGATATAGTCAACCGATTTTGATCAAATTTGGTACAGTGATTGAGAACTATAAAAAACTTTCGATTACCAAATTTGGTTACGATATTTTCATAAACAAACGAATTATTCATCTAAAACGCTTTTTTTTGTCGAGGTCGTCTCAAACACCCCCATGGGAGCTATATAATTTATCCCCGATATCAAAAAATAAAATAAACTTGCCTCCTATGGAATAATATGGGATGTAATGTGAAAGTTTGGTAACTCTAGCTCTTACCATCTCTGAGATCTAGGCGTTCACACGGACGGACGGACAGACGGACATGGGTATATCGACATCTCTATTCAGCCTGATCATATTTTAGGTAACTTTGGGGTGTCTCTGACGTCTCCTTCTATATGTTACATACAATACATTTTCGGCTTGCACAAACTTAATATACCCTTGGTACCATACGGTACAGGGTACAAAAAGTATTCCATCTAAATTCAAATTAAAGACAAGAAACCTTTGACATCTAAATCTATTAGCAGAATAAGGCGTCCTCCTCCATCTATAGATTCTTAAGGTAAGGCGGGGTAGGTAGAGTATCCAACTGCCGGTGCACAGCTCGGACTGATTAAAAGTTTTATCTATTTCTTGTATTCTGCCAAAATTTTCAACAAGTTTATAAACAAACATCGATTTTTTTAAAGTTTCGTGTTTTTGTGGAAACTTTTAAACAATGCAACTAGCTGAGAAAATTTGATACTCTATACTTTTAAGCCACAACAAACAAAACTGCAGACGGGGGTCAGTTTTTCGTTACCTTATTCAGTTAGACCCTTAAAAAACTGAAAACATAATTTTTATACCCTATACCGTATGGTACAAAGGTTATATTAAGTTTGTGCAAGCCGAAAATGTATGTAACATATAGAAGGAGTCGTTGGAGACAACCCAAAGTTACCTAAAATATAATCAGGGGGACTTGAGAAGCCGATATACCCATGTCCGTCAGCCCGTCCGTCCGACTGTCCGTTTGAACGCCTAGATCTCAAAGACGGTAAGAGCTACAGTAACCAAACTTTCACATTAGATCCCACATTATTCCATAGGAGACAAGTTTATTTCAATTTTTTGATATCGGGGTTAAATTATATACCTTCCATAGGGGTGTTTTAGACGATCTCGAAAAAAATAAAAGTTTTAGATGAATAATTCGTTTTTTTTATAAGGATATCGTAACCAAATTTGTCTTTCAAAAGTTTTTTATAGTTACCAAGTACTGTACTAAATTTGATCAAGATCGGTTGACTATATCATATAGCTCCCATTAATCCGACCGTCCAAAATACATTTTCTTATACAAAATCCGGTATATTTAATTTTTTAATAAAGATCTCGTAACCAGATTTGGCATTCAGAAGAATTCGAACAAATTCGGTTGACTATATCATATAGCTCCTTTAGGACCAATCTTCCCAAATATCGATTTTTGTATAAAACTTGTTGTGTTTCGTTTGTTTGTGAAGATATTGGAATTAAATTTGGCGCTTGAAAGTTTTTTATTGGTCTTAAGCATTGCAACAAATTTAATTAAAATCGGTAGACTATTTCATATAGCTCCCATAGGACGAATCGGACCAAAAAAACGTTTTTTATACAAAATTAGTTTTGTTTTGTTGTTTGTAAAAATTTTTTAACTAAATTTGGTATTCAGATCTTTTTTTAAGGTATTAAAGCACTGTATCGAAATCGGTTGACTATATCATATAGCTCGCATAGGCACGATCGGTAAAAAAAATGTTTGCTTTAAAATTCTTCTGTTTTGGTTTTTTATGAAGGAACCGGATTTTATTCCAACCTAGTGGTACAGGGTATCCCAAAGTTGTCCGCGCCCGACTTAGCTTACGCCATTTTTTTTAGTGCTTTATAAGGCTCCGATGAGAGCTAGCTACACTATATAGCTATGCATTTGTTTTTTGTGACGTAATAAGAGATCTAATCTAAAAGTCTGACTGCTTTAGCTTTTAACAGCTCTGAAATTTAGGCACACATAGGGCGGGGAGCCTAAGAACCATACCATATTGGGGGTAGCTTTGTTGGCTCTTATTATATTATAAATTCGTAGGCTGGGCTACATAAAATGTATGCAAAATTTGGTTTATATTGGTTCAGTCATTCCCGAGATAATGGGTCATTTGCCCTCCATAAGAAATACATGGGAACTGGGTTGAGGTCCTTACCCCCTTAAGATGCTTGTAAGAAAAAATATTTTAAGGCTATGCCAAAAATATGTGTTGAGTAATAAAAAAAATACATAAAAAAACTTGTTCTACAATGTAAGCAAACAGTGCTGCCCATTTTTTGGGCAATTGAAAGCTAGATGGCGCCAGCAATTTATGCTAGATGGCACCAGAAGTAACAACAGCTATTTTGTTTATCCAAAGGTACAGCGCATAAAGAATAGTCTGTAATGAGATATTATTTTGTTATATACACACCTTTTTAGAGAATTTTTGGAAAATTTCATTTTTATTAACAAAAGTTTTAAAATATTTCTGCCATTATGTAACTTTATAAATTTCGCTGTTTAACGACTTGAAAAATTCCAAATATTTCAATACAGCTGCTATTATTTTAGAGCATTTACTAAATATTTATTAGGAAATTAAGACATATTTTTAATTTAAATTTGTTATCTGATATTCGTTGTTTGAAAAATCAACCCCTATTGATCAAATACTTTCTACAATAAGCCCAAACAAAAAATTGCATTAACTTAAAATTCTAATAAAATTTTCAATAAAGATCACTTGAAAATCTTGAGTACTATGGGAACAAGCAAAAATTCAAAAAGAATTATTTTTTGTTTAATGTAGCTTTTAAGAAGATATTATACGAATTATTTATGGAATAATATTATCTTTATTATTTTATGATATACGGCAAATGGCAAGTGGTTCTAATTTAATAACGATTACTTTAAATCAAAAGCGGAAAAGAGCCATTTGTTGCTTTGAATGTGGTTTATAAAATTTGTTGTACCTAACATTTATTTATAGTACATATTTAAAAAAAAAATTAATATAAATAAAATGTTTTTTTCAATTTTTTTTTATCAAAGTCTAAACTGAATCTTTGTGTATAAAATATTTTTATTTTTCTTCTATTTCTATTATAATAAAGCATTTTTTTGCTGCTAGCGCCATCTAGATGACAAGTGCTCAAATCAAAGCAACAAGAACCAAATTATCATCAAAATCAGTAAACAGACTCATTGCATTCAATAAAGAAGATTGCAGGGTATACAATAGTTTGGTTGTATCAACGTTCATTATCCCAATCGTTTTTTTTTTGTTCGGGGAAAATACCAAAAAATGATGACATTTTAAAGCAATTTTTTTAATAATGACAGATTTATTAATCATACAAATTTTAAAAAATCATTCACAAAAAAAAATTGCCTTAAAAAATCTATGTATTTAAGGATTTATTTTCAAGAAAACTCTGCCACATCCACATAATATTAAATCATTTTCTTTTTACCAGAGTCCTTGTGAGCTTAACAACATTTCTTGCTAGATTCCATCCAAGTGTACTGTACTAAATTATGAAGATAACTCGCTTAGTGTTCATTAAATTTTGTTGCTTTTAAAAGGGGTTAAGGGGAAATGCTGGGAGCGGAACCACCCAAACAATTTAAAGTTTCCCACAATTTTGGTAACTGTCGCTTCTACACAAGTTGCTTAGAGTAGCATTTTTTTTTTATTATTTGTGGTTTGTGGGCAAAGGGTTGAAATTTTCACTTTTTGATTTGATTTTAATAAGGTGTACCACAAAAAAAAAAAATAACCCATGGTTACTACTTAAAAGGAAATTTGTTTAAAACTTTAAGCTAAGAAGTAGCTTTCCAAGTAGGAAGTATAGAACTGGAATTGATTGGTTTGGGAAGCACATACAAAACCAAATGCAAGTAAACTTTTCTAAACAAAAAAGAAATCTTTATGTCGAAGGCTTTTTAAAAAGGACGCAGCAGACCGGACATGGCTAAAACAATGTCTATCGACGTAACATAAATGCGATGTAAGCATATTGGTTTTATTTTTTTTTTTTTTTGGTTGCATCTTTTGGTATAGGTTGCGACTGTGGGATACACTGTTGTACTCAGAAGGTTTAAGCTACACAAAAGCATATACATTTTGGCGTGACGTTACGTTTGTGTGTAAACATTTTAAGAGGTTTTTATACCTACCTAGGTATTAGGAGCAGTGAATTTACTGAAAAAATAAACAAAATCAGTAAAAGATATAAGCAAATGGCGTTACGTTACATCAAGAAGAAGTGCGTGACTTGAATTAAATAGTCGTGACTTTGGCCAGCTTTTTGGTGTATACCTTTTTTTTGAGTAATTTAACAAGTACTTGAAGCAACATAACAATTTAGAGTATAGCGTGACGTTACGCAAATTTCAATTAACAATTGTTCGTCAATAAATTCCTTTAAACTTTGCTCAAGAAAAACATACATTTTGGCATCAATATTAATGGCTTTAATAAATTTATTTCACTTATACGAAGAATAATAAAAATAATGTAATAAAAAACAATTAAAAAGATAACGTAGGTCAGAGTCGGACACAAACTTTGGGATACCTTGTGCCACCCTCCACATTGCAATTATATTCGATATAATGCTTAAGCGCCCCAAAAAGCTATTCTATTTGCCAAATTTGGTAACGATATTTTCATAAAAAAACTCATAAATCAGACAAATATTGTCACAAAAACGTTTTTTTGACCGATTGGTCCAAACGGAGGTATCATATGTTATAGTATAGTTAACCGATACAAAGCTTTCGAACGAAAAAAATGTCCTTACTATATTTTCATAAACAAACGAATTATCCATTTACATTTGGTACAGAGCTTGGGAACTATAAAAAATTTTGGAATGAACAAAATTTCCTTACAAAAGAATTATACTTCTAAATCTTTTTTTTTTCGATGTCCTCTGAAACGCCCCAATGGGAGCTATATAGCGTAGCCCCGATATCAAAATAAGCAAATAAAGGATTGATAAGAGATTTAATCTGAAAATTGGTTGCCCTAATTCCAAGCATCTCTGAGATCTATTCGTTCAGACGATAGGACTGAAAGACAGACGGACTTGGGTGTATTGACTTTTCTCTTCAACCTAATGGAACTTTAGATAACTTTTAGAGTCTCCGATTTCTCCTTCTCCTTCACCTTGTTACAAACATTTTCGACTTGCACTAAGTTAAATTTATAAATTTGAGATGTTTTTAAAATTAGGGAAATCTGATCTTTTTTGCCAGATCTATCGCCATCTTAATCTTCAAGTGTAAAACTATTTTTATACCCTGTACCGTATGGTACTAAGGGTATATAAGTTTGTTGCAAGCCGAAAATGTATGTAACATATAGAAGGAGACGTCGGAGACACCCCAAAGTTACCTAAAATATGATCAGGGGGACTAGAGAAGTCGATATACTCATGTCCGTCTGTCTGTCAGTCTGTCCGTCCGTCTGTCCGTGTGAACGCCTAGATCTCAGAGATGGTAAGAGCTAGAGCTACCAAACTTTCACATTAAATCCCATATTATTCCATAGGAGGCAAGTTTAATTTATTTTTTTGATATCGGGGATAAATTATATAGCTCCCATGGGGGTGCTTGAGACGACCTCGACAAAAAAAAAAGCGTTTTAGATGAATAATTCGTTTGCTTATGAAGATATCGTAACCAAATTTGGCATTCGAAAGTTTTTTATAGTTCCCAAACACTGTACCAAATTTGATCGAAATCGGTTGACTATATCATATAGCTCCCATAGGACCGATCGGCCAAAATAACTTTTTTAAAGCAAATACCGAATATTTCGTTTTTATACCCTGTACCGTATGGTACACAGGGTATATTAAGTTTGTGCAAGCCGAAAATGTATGTAACATATAGAAGGAGACGTCGGAGACACCCCAAAGTTACCTAAAATATGATCAGGGTGAATAGAGAAGTCGATATACCCATGTCCGTCTGTCCGTCTGTCCGTCTGTCCGTCTGTCCGTCCGTCTGTCCGTCTGTCCGTCGTCCGTGTGAACGCCTAGATCTCAGAGATGGTAAGAGCTAGAGTTACCAAACTTTCACATTAGATCCCATATTATTCCATAGGAGGCAAGTTTATTTTATTTTTTTGATATCGGGGATAAATTATATAGCTCCCATGGGGGTGTTTGAGACGACCTCGACAAAAAAAAGCGTTTTAGATGAATAATTCGTTTGTTTATGAAGATATCGTAACGAAATTTGGCAATCGAAAGTTTTTTATAGTTCCCAATCACTGTACCAAATTTGATCAAAATCGGTTGACTATATCATATAGCTCCCATAGGACCGATCGGCCAAAATAACTTTTTTAAAGAAAAATTGGCTATATTTCGTTTTTTAATAAAGATATCCTAACCAGATTTGGCGTTTGGAAATTTTTTAGACCAATTAAGCATTGTGCCAAATTTGAACAAAATCGGTTGACTATATCATATAGCTCCCATAGGTCCGATCTTCCAAAAAATCGATTTTTTAACAAAATTTGCTGTGTTTCGTTTGTTTGTTAAGATATTGGGACCAAATTTGACATTCGTGAGTATTTCATAGTTCCTAAGCACTGTACCAAATTTAATCCAAATCGTTTGACTAGATCATATAGCTCCCATAGGACCAATCGGTCCAAAAACACGTTTTTTATACAAAATTCGATGTGTTTTGTTTGTTTGTAAAGATATTTGAAATAAATTTAGCATTCATATCTTTTTTAAGGTATTTAAGCACCGTGTCAAATTTTATTGAAATCGGTTGACTATATCATATAGCTCCCATAGGAACGATCGGTCAAAAAAAAAATTTTTGCTTAAAAATTCTTCTGTTTTTGGTTTTTTGTGAAGAAATCGGACTTTATTACAAGCTAGTGGTACAGGGTATCCTAAAGTCGTCCGCGCCCGACTTTACGTCCGCCATTTTTTAATAAAGATATCGTAACCAGATTTGGCTTTAAATTGTTTAGACCACTTAAGCAATGTGCCAAATTTGAACAAAATCGGTTGACTATATCATATAGCTCCCATAGGTCCGATCTTCCAAAAAATCGATTTTTTAACAAAATTTGTTGTGTTTCGTTTGTTTGTTAAGATATTGGGACCAAATTTGACATTCGTGAGTATTTTATAGTTCCTAAGCACTGTACTAAATTTAATCCAAATCGTTTGACTAGATCATTAGCTCCCATAGGACCAATCGGTCCAAAAATACGTTTTTTATACAAAATTCGATGTGTTTTGTTTGTTTGTAAAGATATTTGAAATAAATTTAGCATTCATATCTTTTTTAAGGTATTTTTTTTCAAATTTTAAAAATTTTTTGAAAATCATAAACATTTATTTAGATATTAAGATAAAATATCGAAGTCTCATCGTAAAAAGCATATTTATCAATCAAAGTATGTTGCCATAAAAAAAATAAAATTCTTAAACGTTTATTAAGTGACCTAAACGATATCGATATATAAAAATCTGAAAATATACAAGAATTTAAAAAAAAAATCCTTTTTATTTACAAAAATTTTAATATAACTCTGCCATAAAGATTATATATAATATAATCTGCTGCTTAGCGATTTGAAAAATTCCAAAATATTTCGATGCAGCTGCTATTTATTTAGAACATTTGCTTAATCTTTACTAGGAAATAAAGATATTTGATTAGGAATTGTTGAAATATATATGCACTGTTTTCATTACTACAAACTGCATTGTTAAATAAACAATTTGAACTAAGCGGTATCTAGAATAAATAATATTTCCCATTAAGAAAATAAATGAATATAGCATCAGAGAAGTGCCTTACTATGGGATAGTTTCTATCCTGCATAAGAACTTTCGTATCGAGTCAATTGTTGGGGATTCAGTTTGATATATTTTTTAACTTCAGTTAAGTTTTAATTTTAAATTCTTTGAAAAGCCCATCCATTCATCATCAAACGGGATGAATATTTCAACAAATGTGCATGTCCATCTATTTATCTTTCTGTGCATAAACGACTGAGTCTTGAAGACCATAAGACTCTTTACGTGACCAGTCATATTAAATAACTTTTATTTCTTCTGTCACGCCCCCCAAGCTTACTCAAATAATTTTTAAGCGCCATATTTGCTGAAATTTCAAAGCTACAGACTTAATTTATGTGAGCAAAAAGCGGACAGCAAAAAGTTTATACGATGAATACCCAACATCATTATAATCGGATCATAAATATCAGAGATAATGGCAATATATTATCTTAGAGGCCAGAGCTTGCATGGCTTTAGTGGCATATATAGGGGGTGGACGAATTTGTAGAGAGTTGGTCTCAAAATTGAAATAATTTTAAATGAATATATAACTGAAAGCTTGCATAAATATAATCTAAAAAAATACTATACAGGCGATGCCTGACAGTGTAATACCCTGTACCTTTTTTTCCGAAAAAATTTCATTCCTTCTAGGAATAATCCAATTGGAACATTGTTTTTTTGGGGCAAAACTATATTCATACCTACAAGTTCTGCGAATTTATACCGATTTTGATGAGAAACGAGAGTTACGTCAAAAAATCAATTTAAAGTTTATAATAAGCATATAGCAAGTTGATATGTTGAAGGTAGTAGACGAAAACATGGTAAATCGATTGCGGGGGTGGGGGGTGCGCATCGATAAAATTTCGATGTGGATTTGTTTGTTAGAGCCACATGAATCAGCTTACCAAAAATTGTGTTCTAGGTCGCTAATAGCCATAATTACGTAAAGTCAAATATTGACGGAGTTTATAGGCAAGGGGAGGTGAAATTTGTAAGTGATTTATTTATTTATTAAATTTATGGCTATTAACTTACATACTTTTAATGTATTTGTCCCATTTTTGATATTCGGATGTATGAGTTCATGACTCATCGCTTTGTCGAATTTCAGACTAAAATATTAAACGGTTTGCCCAAAAACCCACGAATATCTGCTGCGTGGGAACGGGGGAAGCTATTGACATGATTGATTAAACTTCATCTTCTCAGGAAATGTGCGAATATAAATATATAAAGCTCTTATAATCTCCGAAATCTACGTGTTTATACAGACGGACGGACAGACGGGCATGGCTCAATCGCTACACGATGTTATGATAAGTATTTTGGTATAAAGGACTTGGGGTCTGCCACGCCTCCTTCTGTGCGTTACATACATTGCACATCACACAATAATAAAAATAATGATTTCCCTATAAAATAACTACAATTTTTGCCGATACATTTTAATTGCAACAAAACATTCGTTTTCAAATCACATAAAAAATTCGGTTTGGTGAAATTGGGAGCACCAAACATTCGGTTTTAAGACAAATAATAAAATGTTTGGATGCTTTTAGCGGAGCACGGATGTATATTTAAGAAGTACATCTAATCAAATTATATTTTTTAGAAGGATTATATATGTTAGAACTTAAGTTGTTTTTTCCCAAATAATCCCTATTGATTTGGATAAAGCAATAGGTAAGTAAGTAGGTGAAGGCGGCAGTTGGAACTTAGCGTCCCAGCTATAGGCTTAGAACAGGCCCTTCGTGGTGCCGATAATGGGAGTAAGTGATTAGGATATAAAATAGACAGGAAAAACTAGGAAAATAGGAAAAGTGGAGGGTAACGGACCATGCTTAATATGGGTTTCCAAACCACAACCTCTGGGATGATAGTCTAGTGCACTGGCTATCAAGGCCACTATTCCAGCAATGTAACTGGGTCTATTAAAATTAACATAGCTGAAACCTCAACTAAAACAGGATCACAAAATATTACCAAAATACGGCAAACATTAAAGTCAGTTACGGCCGTGACATTTCTCGTACCATTTCATTTTAAGTAACTTTATATCTTTGTGGATATAAGGAGAGCACTATTTATAGTTTTAGGCAAAGACACTTCCAACGCAACACTTAAAAAAAGCAATAAATAGGGATTGGGACTCAAAAAGTCCAAACTTAAAGTTTGCTTATCAAAGCTTTTTAATCTTTATGCAGTCAAGCATAAAAATCTCTATATCAATTTATTTTATCCTACTGCCCAGACTAGAGGCAACCTTGGGTGATCTTCTATGCCTCTGTCTCTATGTAACCTAAATTTCCAGATGCTTTATATACACTTTACCTTATTATAAACTTTCAAAATACAGTTCATTCAAGCTGCATATCTAGAAAATTATTTTATGTTTTACTCCTGACCACATGATTAGTAATTTTGGCTGGTCTATGCGATACATAGTTTAAAAAACCACATCATACATCATGTGCTTCAAACATTCCCCAAAAATGCTTCTATTTGATACTTTTTAAAATTACGACCCTAACCAGACTCAACCCGCTAACGACTTGGCCACACCAATTTGACTTGCAAACATTACATAAACAAACATTACGCCTAATCACTGTCAATTATGCCAGGAAGCTCAAGCTACTTATGTTGAATATATACTGAACACATGTTCTACCTTATGTACCTCCTGAGAAAAATATTTAATAATTGTAACCCGATATTGGCATTATGTAAGCTTAATAAACAAAATGCAAAGTTGATGATAACGTTGTAAAAATATCAGATTATATATATGTAGAAATTTTTTGTAACTTTCTTTTGATTCTCAACAAAACGCGGCTTTTTGGAGGTTATATCAGAAATCCTAAAAGCTATAGCCGAACAAACGGTCACAAAAAAAAATGAAGTTTGGTTTTTTTAGGTTAGAGTGGACCCATTGATCCAATTCTTTGAACATATATACATAGGTACGCCGCAAGAGCTGTATCCCAAGACTCAAGATCTAGGTCCAGGCGGGATGGAAGACGGGATTCGCTGGGCGGGACCGGAGTTTTCTTAGGGGCCCGCTAAAAGTACTGTCGTGATTCATTTTAAAGGTTTAATAGAGGGGCCCCTGGGCCCGGATTTGTTCTCTATAGGCGCTTTCTAAAACTTTTATTATTAACACTTTAAATTAAAAATAAGTTTGTAACTGCTTTTAAAACTGCATTAAAAATCGTTTTACATACCTTAATTAAACGTTGTTTTTCAGCATAAAAATGTTTAATTTTTTTTCCGGAATTAATATTAATTTAAAATTTTGCGCGCTTTTTCGCTAAACATAATTAGTACATATACATACATAACGTTATATATCATATTAAATTGTTTTTATATATTTATAACCAAACTGTTTACTGAGGGTAAACACAAACACAACAACAAGTTTATTAACTTAAAAAAAAGCACACACACTGTCAAAAGTTGAGCCAAAGAAAAAACTAACAAAAAGAAATGCACGTTAATGAACCGTTCGCAAACGCAGCAAAATGCGAAGTGAACAACGGCAAATGAACAAACAGCTAGCTAACGGTTGACCGCGACAATGAACCACTGGTTCATTCACTCACTCATATTTTCAAGTTCAAGTTCATGGTTCAAAGCATGTGCACACAAGCAGTGCATGGCTGCTTGTGTAGCTTGCACAGATGCTGTGCGCTGCTTTATCGACCTCGTCGTAGAGCTTTTGTCTCTTAGCAGCAACAAGTTCGGCCAAAGCTTTTGCATACTTTCCAGTATGTGTTGATTTGGTTGGTCAAAATTTAACGTCTCTTTCGGCAGCTGTTTATCAGCACTGAAAATTACATGCAGCACGTAGGATGATAAAACTGGCGTCCCGGTTATATAAAGTAAGCTGCAAATGCAGCATGCATCAAAGTTCTTAAGAGAGTGTCCAAATATGAACACACTACGGACCATCATTGTGCTTTGCTGGAGCGTTGTAGGGCTGCAAGCTTATGGCATTGAGGCGGATTACGGCTACTTTGATCAGGCTTATGTGGACCAGTCCTACAATCCTGCTTACTATCCGGATGCTCCTATTGAATCGATTTGCGCTTTTGATGGAATCCGGTATAGATACTTTGAGAAGCAGTGCATTTTTGATGCCTACAATGACCAGTTGCGCCAGCTGGGTCAGACTGGTAAGTTCACAAATTAACAGCTGTGGTTCTTTTCTCTGAAATCGCTCATAGTTCCTAAATTCGGTCGTAGTGCTGGTAATCCTCTTTCTCGTGGGATAGAGACATGCATATACTTTATAGCGTTAAAAGTGTTTATCTGTATATTAAGTGTTTTTCTTTAAACTTACGTAACCCTAGGCGAACTGCGGGTTCGGGCTGTGGACTTAAAGCAACTATTTCCATAAGCGTTTTTAACTAAAGCTGCAAAATACAACGCACTCACTTAAAACTTTCACAACTTTCGGTTGTAAAGAGCATTTTGAGTCTATATTTCAACTGCTTGTTGAACTGCACACAAGCAGTTTGGAGTTGTAAAACAAAGACGTTTGCCGCCGCTTTCAAAAAAAGATTATGCAATAACGCAGCTAATCGAAAAACTTAAAAAAATTGTACGTCACCTTTATTTGAACTGGTTCTTAGTACTTAAAAAAGATTTTCCAACCAGTTTGGAGTTATCAAACAAAGGCGCATGCAGCGATTTTGAAAATAAAAGTTTCCTATAACGCAGCCAATCGAAAAACTTCAACATAACTTAAGTCACCTTTTTTTGAACTAGTTCTTAGAAATTTTGAAACGCCAAAATCGATATATTTACTATTGGCATATTCGAAAATAAATTCTGCATAAAATACAATTTTAAGCTAAAACGTGATGCAAACTTAAAAAAAAATAGTGATGCATATTTAGTAAATAGCTTTCGGAAATGGTAGTGAACTTTTTGAGCTGGATTAAGCAGCTTCTAATATTTAATTTTGATAGCATTAAAAACAACTTAAAACAATATATCTTCCTTTTTCAGTCTTAATACGTGTGGATCCCTATCTATGCGATCGTCTGGAGCCCCCGTATCAACCCAATTATCAGGCATACCCAAAAACAAGTGAACGCAGTTATATTCCTACATCCTACAACACTGAAAATAAGCCTTACAAAGTGACTTATGACAGTTCCACAACTGATTATCCCATAACTACAGATTATAATGTCACAACTGTAGGGAATGACTATACTGCAACAGTTTCCTATGCCAGCTATACGGATTATACTACTATAGCTCCGACTACGCCCACACCAACTACTACTGAACACGATCTGACCAATTCTACGCCTACTATTACAGATCCCACGCCAATAGGAACTATACCCACAACTACTCCACCCCCAACTGCTGCACCCCCAACTACTCCACCCACAACTACTCCATCCACAACTACTCCACCCACAACAACAGCAGCCAGCACAGTGAGTACTTTGAACTAGTTCTTTATATTATAAAAAAAAATATTATGCCTATACTTTATAGACCGCCGAAACAGCTGTTTTAATCATTTCGCTACCAAATGGTTCGAATGTGAAGTGCGTACTGAACTCAGCCGGCGCAGTTCCTGAAATTCCTAATGCAAAATGTGCATTTGCTAGCTCAGCTTACGAAATCCAGAGATGCCTGAAGGAACTAAGCAAACTATCGGGTGGAGCTTACTCTTCCGCTTACTCATACGGTCTTCTTTAGAATTTCTTCTTAAAAATTAAAATTAAATTTCTTAAAACTCAACGAAATATTTTTTTCCAATTGTTGTTAATTTTCTTTTGCACATTTTCGAATTGATCTATTGAATAAAAATTTGTGGGTTTAAAGCATGTTTATTATTAAATATAATAATAATTAGTCGCAAGGTTTTAAATCAGGAGAATATGGAGATTGTGAGTTAGGGGTTTTGTTTCCGCGTTTTCTGACAGTTTTTTTTATACGTTTTTAACAATTTAATTTTCTCGTTACCAATCAAAATATAATGCGTTTGAGGCTTAAAATGGAATCGATGGATCCTAAAAGAAAACATCCAATTTTCGGTTATCGATAACTAAATAATTAAGCGGAATTTTGCAATAAAATTTGACGCGGTTACTATTGGCTAGTAGCTCTATAAAAATCATTAAAATTAAATAGGTACAAAAAAAAAAATGGTTTCCGTTTCCCTTATTTTTGCCGATATTCATTATTAAATACTCCCTAACAATTCATATAAAATTTCCGGCTTAGTCATATTGACTGCACTTATACATGCTCTTAAAACCTGACCACATTTTTTTATGTATATATATTTTAACAATTTCATTCACATAAAAATAGCTTATATAAAAATATCATATGTACAATGAACTTCACTGAGTTCAGCACGTCACGTACGTTAAGATAAAGTGTCACGGTTTTATGCATTATGCAAAAGTGCCCGAGTAACAAACAACGTGAGAAATCCTTGTTAATAAAATTCTGCACAATCAGTTGTTTACAACTGTGCTTTGTTTTTGTTTTAAAAAAAAAGAGTTTTTGGAGAAAATTACTTTATATGCGTTATCAGAGCAAACAAGCACAGAAAACTAAGACAGGTCTCGCCAAGACCGAATCCGATGTCCGAAAATCCCAACACCCAAGGGTTTTGAGGTAATCTATAAAAAACCCAGGGCCGTAAAAAGACAATCTGGCGCGGGGAGAAATGTACCGGCCCCTCTTTTACACCCTTAGCTTGAATGACGACAGTTTTTACATCGGGCCCTTAAAACAACGCTGGGCCTGGGGGAATCTCTTCTTTTCCACTATCTCGTCGGGTCGAAAGCCCCCTAACATTTTCTTCCCTTTTTAAATTTAGCAAACTGAATCGCTGAATCTAAAACCGAGTCACCAAAATCCCCAGCACGTCAGGGCTCTGAGATAATCTTCACAATAGCTCGCTTTTAAACCAGGAACTGAAAATTAGTAGTTTTATTTTTTCGTTTCCATAGAAAGAAATACCAAGCAAGCAGTGCAGCATGTGCCCAGAAGAGCTAACCATAATTAACCAATAGTCCTATCATAAAGAAGTCCTAGTCAAATTAACAAAAAATATATCTCAATAAACTGCTTGCTGCCGCCATTCCAAAGTTCGAAAAGGGAATGAAAGTCTTTTGCGAGCTCAAATATACATACTCTTCGAAGTGCAGAACCACCTCCAAGACCAAGTCCTAGATCCACTCCCGCTTTCAAGAGATTTTAACGATTTACTCACCTTTTTTTACATAGCTCATATGAGCCTTAACCATTAGTTCAAAGTGACTTCCGGATATTTAGTGTCATCTTTTAGTCGGAGCTTATGTAACCATCCATATCTGTACAGCACAAGCATTAAAATAAAGCCAACTAGTTTACATTTGGTCTAGATTGATCAATGATAAAGTTTCCATTGTCTATGGCATATTGAAAGTACGGATATGGTTCAGATCTGCCAAAGATAAAAATTTTTGTTATTATAATGTGCACAGAGTAATAATATTACAATTTTACTTAGTTAGTATCTATTGCTATGACTAAGAGCACGTTCCAACTATGGAAGTACTTTAGATTCGGCATAGCTTAAGTAGACTTCATGTTTTACATAAAAAAATTATCTGTGAATTGGAGGGCATTCCCAGAAACAATGAGATTTTGATATTTAGACTGCAGTACAGTGTTACCCATATCGCATACGAAGAATCAACTCGCTAATTATGGTCTCATCCCAAAAAGAAGCCACTCCTTAATTAACTCACTCCCTTCCCTAACTAATTGAAAGATTTACGACTTTTTGAGATATTTTTTTATTGTACATATGGAGTGCTTTCAGTTGACGCAGAAGTTGGACTTGTGTAATAACTTGGGTCATTCGTGGATGTCGTACTTGAACCATAACTTGGTTTCGTACTGCTTGTAGTTAAAGCCGAGCTGCTGCTTACCAAAGGACTAGAGTGCTCAGTAGAGTAGTAGCTCCTGCTGGGAGTAGACTCTGTGTTAGAGCTGGAGCTGCTGCTCGGGCTGGACGGAACGGTTGTGGTGCTGGAAGTAGTGCTGGAGGCAGTGTCGGAGCTGGTGCCGGAACTAGTGCTGGAGCCGGTGTTGGGACTAGTGCTAGGACTAGCGCTGGAACTAGCGGCTGGACTGCTGGAGCTAGTGTTCGGACTAGTGGTGTAGCTAGTGCCGGAACTAGTGCTGGAACTAGTACTGTAGCTAGTGCTGGGACTAATGCTGGTACTAGTGCTGGGACCACTGCTGGTACTAGTACTGGAACTAGTGCTGCCACTAGTGATGTAGCCAGTAATGGAACTAGTGCTGGGAGCAGTGCTGGTACTTGTACTGGGACTAATGCTGGAGCTAGCGGTAGGACTAGTGCTGGAACTAGGGCTGAAACTAGTGCTAGGACTAGTGCTAGACCCAGTGCTGGAGCCAGTGCTTTGACTAGTACTTGAGGTAGTCCTGGAACTAGTGATATCACTAGCACTTGAGCTACTGGCTGTACTAATGGAGCTAGCGCCATAAGCATACGCAGTTTTAGTGCCAGATGTGCTGCCAGGAGCAGCTGTGGTGCTGCTAGGAGCTGCTGTGCTGCTGCTGGGAATTGCTGTGCTGCTGCTGGGAGCTGCTGTGCTGCTGCTGGGAGCTGCTGTGCTGCTGCTAGGAGCAACTGCGGTAGTCATCATACCCGTTGTTGTTGTGGTTGATACAACTGTAACTGTGTCCACATCGGGAACATAAGCCGACAAATCGCCCTCGCCTATGGCTTCATAGTTCTCATCCAATTTGTTTACATTATAAATCCTATAAGAACTGATGGATTGCTCCACTTCCACATACTGGTCCGTTGGCTTGACAGTGGTGCTGCTCGTTGTGCTTGGTGCTGCAGTGGTGCTGGTGGTGCTTGGCTTGGTAACCAACATTACATAAACGGGCAACTTGGCTGTGCTGCTTGTATTGGGCGCTGTGGTTGTAGTTTTGGAACGACGCTTGCCATACTTGGATGCTCCGGAGCGGCTTTTCTTGGTTTTATTTTTGCGCAAACGTTTTCTGATGCAGGCACCTTGGTTGACTATGCTCATAGCTGGAAATGGAGCAGCATTAAAATATAAAAACACATAATTAAAACTCTTCGTTTGACTTACTCTGCTTGGTCTGACATTCACGGCGTCGCATCTCACACTCATTGGCAAAGGTTGAACCCTTATGTCCTGGCAGAGCGGCGCAGACGGGTGCATAGTGCTTGGTGCACTTAATGTTATCGCAATTGGGCAGGCAACGTTCCAGTTCGGTAGCTTCCAGCTCTGTGGCATAATGAAACAGCAGCTTCATGTTGTGCGCCTCCAGCTTGCATTTGTTCTCAAAGTAGTAATAACTGCGTCCATCTGTGGCACACACGGGTTGTCCACCACTTCCACAAGTTGGCTGATAGTCCACATATTGATACTGCGGTGGTCCAAAGTAGGCTTGCTCGGCGGCACTTAGCAGGCTGGCATAGGGCGCATTGGCAAAGTGAGGATTATTATATTGCCAGCAGTGTGCCAGGCCCAGGCCAAGACCCAGCAGTAAAAGTATTCCATAGTGCAGCTGTTGCATCTTTCAAGCGTTGCTCTCAATGTCTGTGCTCTCGTCAGATCCGGTCATAGCTTTTATACCAGCTTGAGCTGCATTATTATCGTTGGCTAGAATGCTCCCACAATGTTTGGATAAGCACAGCTGTTTACTGGCTGCTCGGCATTTTTCCCACCCGTGCAGCTCTAATCTCTGCAGCACGTGTTTTCTAAAGAGAAAATTGCATTTTTGCTGTCTTCGCAATCTGGAATGCACCAAGTCAACGGCTTGGGTTAATGAACGCTGAGCGTGCTTCTGTTTACATACACTTTGTAGAGCAATCTGTTGGCTCAGCTTTATTAAAAAATGTTTGAATTTTAAGGGCTCTGAAGTGGTGTAGCACACTGGAGGGAGTTTCTTGGGCGTGAGAACTAAGCACTGCTTGCTGGGAAACTGCTTGAACAGTAGGCAAGAGCTAAAATAAAGCAGGTCTCGACTGGACTTCTTTTATAATTACTGGAGATAAAATCTTGCGAGATAGTTTTGATGGATCGGTTGTTCAACTCCAAGGTTCGGAATTGTTAACAAAACTTTTTTTAATTTAATATTTTCTTATTGGTTTCACATTTTTATACCCTGCTGCAGCAGAAATTCGAACTTTCCTTCTAGAGCAGGATAAGAAAACTAACACCTGCTTTATGCAGCTGGGCTCAACATCTATGGTCAACTCCTTCAGCCTTCGATATAAGTGACAGCGTTTGATACTTTCGACTCAACTGGTCAAGATCTCTTTGACCTAGCTCAGCGCGAATCTTGGACTAAGCGTCAAATTTTGATCAGAGTATATTGATTGCAAAGTTTGGGTACAAATTCAGCCTTCGGCTTTGATAAGTCTTCTTTTGAGACATGGATAACTTAGGTGCGATCCAACGCGAAGAAATTTCTGCAATATTGGATGTACGCTGGTGGAACTAGTTTCTGATTTATTCATTTTGTCTATGGCAAATATGTTTTCTATACAACCTGATCGAAACGAGAGCAAGACCAAGTTTATGATGTGCTTCAGTGGAGAAAATCGACATCTAGCTATACCTTTGAGTCTGTCAAGGAATTTGCAGTTACAAACACCAATAACATCAGCAACAAGCGAGTAGTAATCTTGTGTTACTCAAATTAAGAGACCTCTTTTGTCAGACAAAACTGACACCCACCCTTCCAATCCTCTATGATGCCATGGCCTGGACGGTAACTCAGTCGAACTCGAAAGAAAGATTCTCCAAAAGATCTTCTGTCGCGTATATGTTGGCAATAATTATCGTGCTCGAAGGAACGATAAGCTACATGAGTTATACGGCGATATTGACGTAGTGAAGCGAATTAGCATAAAGCAACTTTACTGGCTGGGTCATGTATTACATATGGATGCGGAAACAACAGCTCTTCGGGTGTGCGATGCTGCAATTGCCAGTCAATGGAGAAGGGGAAGACCACGTCTGCATTGGCAGGACCAAGTTGCTGAAGCTCTATCAGCCCTTGGTATTATCATCTTGAAAAGGCACAATATATGTAGAAATGCCTGAAGGAAAATGTTCCACCAGGCTGAGGCCGCTAGGGTGTGTGATGTGGGGCTTGATCACCTTGAGTCGAATGTCGTACTCTTGTCAGTAGAAACAAATACTCTTTTACGTAGAAGGAGACGAATACTTGAATGAAGAGGAAGAAGAACGATTCCGGGATGACGAGGAAGACGAGGAAGACGAAGAATAATACTGATATGAAGAGGAAGATGGAAAAAAAGTAGCAAAAATTGAATAAAAAGAAAACGTAAATACAGAGACTTGCCAATGAACTGCTACTTTGTTGCATTTATGCACAGTTCTCTGTTCAACATTCAAACATAACATAAATCTAACCAAAACATTTAAAACAAAAGTATTGCGATTATTATCGTTTAGGACAAAGAAAACATTGGTCAGATTCGTTGTTATTTTTATCTAGTGTAGGTGCACTCACCATCAGTCTGTAGGCGGGTCTGCTGGCACCTCATGACTTACGTACAGTGTACCCGCTATTTGGAGCTAGCCATGAGTAGCCAAATTTTTACGATACCATTTTGTATGCCTTTGGTGAATCTGATGAAGACGCCAAGGAAATGGCTGCTGGCAACACTTTACGTATACTCAATCCTTTCGTAGCTGCTTTGGAGGAGCATTGTGCACAAATTGAATGCCAGCGTCCGGTATATGGAATTAATAAAACCAGATGATATGTTCGCTTTGACAATTTATCTGTTTTGCAATACGAAAGTACCAAGCCCGCTGCGGATGCCCAAAGGCTGGCACATACATATGTATACTGACTCCAAATTATTCGCTTCATTCTCGGACGGTTCGACAAGGAATCCATCTGTAGTTTTACGCTTCTTCTGCTGGTGAATTCGCTTTTGGGCTACATTTATTGGATCCGTGTTCTCAGCTTATGGGGCAGAAGGCACTTGGCGTGCTTTCTTGTGTGCTTTTCCAGACAACTTTCGTTTCATGCCTGAGAAAAAAATAAGATGTCATAAGTGACTGGGAGTGGGTCTGTGGGAAATATTTATACCTGTCACTGTGACTTTTAAGAAATCAAAAAAGATTACGGCAAGGTTTTTGGGTGCAGCTGGTAATTCTTGTTTTAAGGCATCTTAAAGTGTCAACTCGTATATAAATAATAATAAATAGATAAATAAATCTATTATAGTTGTGAAATTTTATTATATATATTGTTGTATATACCGAATGGAATATTTTAATGCACTGAGTCGATCAACTTTTTACTAATTTTATATAACGCAATTGATTTGTTTATTATCACTGCAAACAGAACGACGCACTTTTTTTATAGCTGCTTTTAAACAACAGTGCTGCCACAAAGTTTTTAAAGCACAGTGGCAGCACCGTTTTTTTATCTTTTTTGTGGCGAACGCTGGAAATCAGCTGTTTTATGCAAACAAATTTAGTCGCAATATTATGCCGGATTTCCACAGTTTGAAATTAATTTTAATGTGCTTTTACATAAAAGTTGGAAGTTCGGCTATTAATTTGGCAAATTGCCCATGGTGGCCATGGTTCAGGAGGATTTTATATTAATTAAATGATGTGGTGAGTGTGAGGTGATTCCGATTTTCCCAATGTTGCGACAACACTGAGTAGGATGTCATAGCGTTGCTAGCATATAAAAGTCAGTTTTAAACAACAAATTTGGATTTGGCCATGAAGGCTCCACAAACTGTGCATCAGTTGGATTTGTTAACTAATCCTAAGAGTGCCTCAGCTGCTGCAGCAAAAATATAATTATTATCTTCAATTCCAAAACCGCCTGATACTTTCGCCTTTGGGACTCAGAAATTCTTGAGTGCAGCTGCAGCTTGCAGGAAGAACTAATCTTTGACATGATCTAGATTCATCAGATCAAGCCGCAAATTACTGAACTGATCAGGGCTCGAGACGGAACTGTTCCAACCTGCTGTGACTTGGTTGACAATTTTGCGACTTACTTTGACATGAATTGTGCCGCCTGCACCAACTCACCCAATGATTAAAGAACATTGAAGTGATGATGCGCCTCCATACGATCCGGTCACTTGAGAAAGGTTCTCCAGTTGGATTAAAATTTTCTTTATGTTGGTATGCGGCGTAGTTATTGACAACAACTCAGTGTTTTTAAAATGCCTTCCAATGCCTTTCCCAATGTTCCTTTATATATTGCAGCTAAAACTGGCAAGCACACCTAACCCCATATAATACTTCAGATCTAGAAGGAACTTCGTGAAATATGTAGGTAAGTAAGTTACATCCAGTGCAATAAACATTTTTAATTTTCAATTAATTAAAAGTTTTTACTAGGGCTGTGTCCATCATTTATAGTTCCGTACATGAAGTACGCTACAAAGAAAAGTCGAAAATGAGGGCTTCAAAGGCTGGAACATTATCGTCCACTTTTATTTCTATATCTGGCGTTCAACAAGGATGTCTCATTTCTGCCGTGCTGTTCCTAATCATTCTGGATAATGTTCTCACAAGATCTGAAGCTCATGTGTCACGGACAGCTCACCGCCGCTGACCGCCAATTCCAACGATGCGCACATTTTGGTCTGGGAAAAAAAGTTATAATCTCCGGAGTTGGGCTACTGCTGCAGCCTGCAACAGCTGTGGCGAGAGCCGCGTCGTGCACGCGTGCGCTTCCGCGGCAACTTTACGCAGCGTGCACGCAGCCCGCTGCCAGGGTGGAAGAGGGATTGCCAAAATGTGGCAAGTAGCACGCGGAAGAGTGTGCTAAGTGCGGGCTTAAGGCAATGGAGCAGGCTGAAGCGCTCGGGCAGCTTAAAGGAGTTCTAACCCATACATACGACTGGTTTGGTTACTCGCAAATAGTCAAATGAATTGCTGAAGTTTTTTTTTTATCTTTATATAAGGTATATATATATAGTATATATATATATAGTATATAAGTGTATGTAGCATTGGCTGCAACCTTAGGTTTATACATAAGTATTTAGTATATTAGCTAAAAATTTATGTGCTACTTGGAGATGCTGTCAAAAAAAAAAACAAAAAGTTCTTATAGGATAATTCGGGAATATATATTTTTTTTAATTGCTAGCACAGGCACAAATGAAATAAATGGCTTTAAGATTTATTTTTATAAAACTTTAGTTTTATTAACGTTAACTGAATTTAATTTTTTTTTATTTTTACTCACAAAATATTTGCCTGTATCGTACCACAAACAAAAATCATATCATAGCCATTTTCGTACAACAAATATTGGCCAAAATATATAATTTTTGGTAACTTTTTTATAGTTCTAGGCAAAGCACTATGAAATTATATAATACATACTTACATATTTTGTATTAAACCAAAAACAAAACTAATAAAAATGTTAAAAAAAATGCAAATATCGTGTGAGAACTTTTTTCTTCATGCGTAGAATAAACGAAATTAATTTAAGGAACATTGAAAAACAAATCCCAAACAAAAAATTTATATTTACTCTACGAAAAAAGATTTTGGAAACAATGTACAATGTTTTTATATGCTTGTACGTGTAGTACATATCTGGAAACTATGCATTAACTATTAAAAATTAAAACAAATTAAATAAACAAAAAAAAAATGCAAGTGCATATTTACACAGAAAGTAAAATATTTATATATAGAGTATATTATATACACACATAAACATATTAACGTATTTATATTTAAGCACAATGATTTTTTCATATTATTAAATATTATTGGATTATTAATGATATTCAAACAAATATGAAAGTACACATAAGCTAAAAATAAACAAATTATTTATAATAAATAATAAAATAAACATAAAATCAAAACTTGAATTTTTATTCTTGGCAATTTAATTTATTAGCTGAAACCAAAAATGAGGTAAAGTTGAAGTATTTAAGCTTAACAATGTAAACAATACTTATATTAAAACTATATTGAATATTTTATTAAATTACAACTAAAAAGACAGTT
>JBAMAX010003791.1:0-77260 GCA_037043745.1 Chymomyza amoena
TTTTTTTCTTAAGCCCAGACTAGATGCTTGGCCCTATGCAAATGTTTAAAGAAATATTTGAATTTAAATAATAACAATACAATTTTTTTCTCTGTAGTATAAGACGAACTCCATTTCACTATCTGGGAACACACTAACTAGTTGACAAAAGTGCATGTACTGTGACTGTTATTCACATAAACTTATCATTTCGAGGGGCGGGTGTAGGAAGGGAACAATGAAACAAGAGGCATTAAATTGCTTTTCAGCGTTTATGTACATAATGTACATGAGCTAAAACATAAACATACTTAGTACATATCAAACTGATGCTGCTGTTATCAGCAGCCCTAGCTGACTGCATATAGTTTGATAAGAAAACAACAACAAAAATGCATCAAAAATTGTTAACTGTTGGTTAGAGCCACGTCTGGCTGGCTGGCTGGCCCATAAAGTGCATTTGAGGTCAAACATAATTTACCATGAAAATAAGCATAGAGCAGGTCGTCCGTCCATCGGTTAGATGCGTGAAAGAGTCTAAGACGGTGGTAATGGGCAAAGCATTTAGTGGAAATCTACTATCTAGGCGGCTCCACAAAAACAACAACAAAAAAAAACAGAAGAATAGTAACAAAAACAAGAACAAAATAAAAGTAGCAAACCAAAAGTGAGAAATGTTTGAGGCTTTGGGCTGCTTCTTAAGCGGCGGCGGGCAAAGAAAGAAACGCTACTTCGGTCAGGTCCGGCCTGGCATCAGGCCCGGTCATTCTTTTTGGGTCTGCCCGCCGCCGTCGCCGCCGACGCCGCAAAGTCCATTAACACCTTTTGCCTGATCTTTTGAGCATTTCTTGCATTTCATGGCATGCAGCTCTTCTCGGACTGCTCTTGCCCGTTTTCGGGCACCCAAAGTGCCCAAAGGCAAATGTCAGAGACGAGCCGAGCCGAGCCAGCAACTCTTTGCATTTGACTTTTATCGTCTTTCTTTTGGGTTCTCCGACTCACCTCACTTCTTTGCCTTTACTCTTAGTTCATGTTGCCG
The DNA here is from genome assembly GCA_037043745.1 of Chymomyza amoena. Taxonomy (NCBI): domain Eukaryota; kingdom Metazoa; phylum Arthropoda; class Insecta; order Diptera; family Drosophilidae; genus Chymomyza; species Chymomyza amoena. The sequence continues at coordinate 1,019 of JBAMAX010003791.1, forward strand.
CCTACTTTGTTTTATCTTTATCTGCATTTTGCTGCTGCTTCGGCGGGGTCTTCACTTCCTAAGTGCTTCAATTTTTGTAAATTAATGTGTATCTACTGCACTAATAACAAACTAAAATTCTATCCAACGAACTAACGTTGAGGTTTATACAAAAATGAAATAAAATTTCCAAAAAATATTTTAAGCAGCAATAAAAGCGAAAGCAGCACACGGGAAAATTAAATCGGAAGCACGTAAAACAGATCAAAGACCCAACAACAACAGCAACAACAACAAAAAAGATACAAAACAGAAGAACAACAAATATCAAAGGCAATCCCAACCACCGTCCACAATAATAACAACAATACACAGGCATAACAGGCAGCCGCATATAATTGTATCTCTAAGATACATTTGTATCTTTATATATAGAAACAGTGTCTGCGTGTGTTTTTTTTTGTGTGGCCATGCAGCATGTGTAAATGCTGCTACTTTAAAGAGATCTTTTGCAGCAGCAGTCGCATAAAGTAGAATGCCTATAGATACATTGATTCAAAGATACTATCATACTACATTTGAGATATGTGCCTATTAGTACCTATACTTAAATTGCATAATAATAATATTATTCTTGCTAGAGCTGCAGCGCGATCCTAAATATGTTATCTATTGTAATCCCTACTCGAAGTAGAGCCGCTCAGCTGATCCAGTTCCAGTTCCCGTGGCAAACTAGATTATTTGGGATGGTTCTAAGCAGCTAATATGATGCATCTAAATGGTATATCCGTAGGAAGGGTATGCCCTTTTTCTGGCTAGAGGGATACAGTCTAGTATTCTTGCTTGAATCATACAGATGATATAAGTAGGTCTTTGAATCCGTGATGCCCATTTTGCTCAGATATATGGCCAGCTTGCAATGTTCTACAGGTAATACAGTCAATACCCGTAGGAAACTGTTACCCAACTGAAAGATTTTTTCAAACCTTTTTAAATTATAGGAAGCTAGCAGCTACTTGGTCTATCATAGAGCAGCTATGCTGATCTAGTCTAAGTTTCATCTAGATCTCTCTTCTTCGTGAAGTACTTTAAACCTACACAAACATTTCAGCTGAATTTAATAGAGACTCAAGGCATCTCAAGCAAGCTCTCATACTGCACTGGGTCTGCAGAAGTTTTTCGCCAGAAATACCAACAATATCTTTCCGTACCCTCTGCGTTTATCCAATTTAGCACCGTATGACTTCTGTGCCTTTGACCAAAGAGACCTACTTCAAATACATCTGGACTCGATTTCGATTCGTAAGTCGATTCATAAAATGTCTTTAAAAACTGGAGTCTGAATTGACTTACATAGGTGTCTACTTTCAGCTGGAAGATAAGATCAAAGAAAAATGGCAGCTATTCAAGTTTTCAATTTAACTATTAAATTCCCGGTTTTAACAACTAGAACTAGTTAAGATCTCAGCAATTAAAAAAAACAGAAGAGCAGAAATGCTCGACTAACTACAAAAGCAACTCTAGCAATGCTGCAGAAATGCAAAAGTGCCTGGCCAACGATTTGAGCATTTATCTGTCTAAAAATATATACACTCTAGGTAGACGTTTTATCTTATTTGGATGTTTTTTTTGGAACATGATCAATAAGACCACGAATTGCATGTTCCATAAATTGTACTAGAGATCTTTAAGTTTTTTACAATAGAATACTTTGATTATAAATCTCAAAGATTTGAAGACGTTTTTGCGGTGCAAATCTCACCATATGCATTTTAAATAATTAAATTATATCTAAATTGGTCAAAAGTAACAGTGGTTTTAGAGATATCCCTTTCGGAAATCCGGACCTTATTGGAAAACTTTTAGATATACGTACAACAATTATAAATGCTATGCTGGGCAGAAATGCCCCCTTTTCGTAATTTAGCATCTGGGATGTGCAAAAATGCATAACTCCTTTGATACTTGTTGTTGTTAGGCAGTTCTGCATTTCTGCCAAGGGGATACTATAAATAAGAAAGGTTTACCCACGGCTTCATCTAAGCTCTGTTTATATTAACAATTTGGGCATAAGTGCATTGTTTTTCCACGTCATTGCGAACGGAATGGGCAGAAATTTTAAAGAACTCATTTAATGCATGTTGTTGTTAGGCAGTTCTGCATATCTGGACAAGTTTACCTATGATTAGACCTTAGCGCTATTTATATTAATGGTTTGGGCAGAAGTGCCTTATTTTTCCATTCCAGAAATTCTAAAGATCTTAGATTATATTTAGATTGCTGCTACAATTTTACAAGTACAATTTTTTTTCATAGTCAAGGTGCTGAATAGTGCAGTAATGCAGAATTTTTTTATGCTGAGCTGGTATATGGTATTTCTGCCCAAGCTGCATTGCGTTTGCTTGTTTCTTTTGCCAGGGAAATTTATTTCTAAATGACGCTTGTGAACTATCTGAAATATTATACCCAGCAGTGTGTTAATGAACTATGTCCTTGCCAGCTTAATTTCTTAAAATTTGTAGAATGCAGATTCTAAAACGCAAATAAGAGCATAAAGATCATGTCGCTTTTATAAGAACTTGTTTAGAACTTCACGCAAAGATTTCAATTGGAAATCATTAAAAATTGTTTTTAGCCAGAAACTAATGAGAAATGCTGGTCTTGGAAGTTAGCACTGGTAAATAGCAAGCAATCTCAACTGTGGTAAAGCTAAGGCTTATCGAAGTAAATATTTATAGGAATACTGATTAGGTGTATTTTTTAGAATAAGCGTGTCTACATTTTGATACATTCTATAAGCACAGAGTAGAGGAGGTATATCTAAACAAAGAAAAAAACAACCAGCTGGATTCTTATTAGAAAAGCTGATCGGTAGAATATAAAAGCACTTCACCTCACAATAGTACATGTAGGTAATATGTGAATGATGTATGATTCAGGAGCTCGGGTTGTTGTAAAGACGAAAAACAGCTGTGGTCTCTAATTAAGATGTCCAGAAGATACAATACTAATAGACTATTATTATTATTATTGTGTGTAAAAAAATGTACTGCGTCCCAAATGAATCTATTAAGCCCCATTCATGGCTCAGAGATCTCCCGAAAGTCATATGAATGTATTCCAGTATTTTATTTGTACTTATGGTAACAACGATCTCCGTTGGAAGAACGTAACATACATGCCCAGGAGCTTGTTTCTTTTACCGGCGAGTGCCATACATTCACATAATACATGCGAAGAAGGTTCTTCCTTCATGCTACAGAAGCACATAGACCACTATCCGTTAGGATGCGAAGCCTACAATGTCCCATCAGAAGGCCCTTCAAGATTCTGGCGGTGTTCTTCCCGTGAGTTATCATGACTTTGAAGCCCTGGTATCTGTGTCCAGTGATGCAGTCGTTTGGTTGGTTGGTTTAGGTGCCGTTTGAGTGACAACATATTCAAACTTAATTAGCGCTAATGCGCCATTTTGTTACACCACTTATGGGAACCACTGCTGTTCGGTTTACTCAAAACCATCTCGATCCGTCACGTAGGCTTCCTAACGCGAAGCTTCCTAGTGCTCTGTGGCGTAAGGACCCCAATCGTGGGCACTCACATAAATAATGATAAACTGTCTCTTCTGTGTTCTCCTGGTCACAGCTTCGGCATCTGACGTTGTAGGGCCAGCCCATTTTCTTTGCATGGTCTCCTAACGGCCAATGTCCGGTTATTTTCGATGCTATTCTGAAGATCATTGTTCTACGCTTGTCGTATCGCGGCCAAATTTCCTTTGCAATCTTGCAAGTGCCAATATTTTTCCATCTGGTTTCAGCCTTGTTCTGAGCTCGCAGAAGAAGTTCTCTCTTGATAGCGCTGAGGCGGTATTTGACAGCTACCTCCGCTGCTTCGCCATCTAATGCTCCTTTTCTCGCCAGTTCATCAGCTTTTTCATTCCCGTATACGTTCCTATGTCCGGGAACCCATACGAAGGCGATGTTCATTCTGCTTGCAAGGGCATTGAGATCTTCTTTGCATTGTCTGATGATTTCTGAGTTTACGGTTGGCGATTTGATCGCCAGCAAAGCTGCTTGACTGTCGGAGAATATTCACACCTCCGCCAGCTGACTCGGATGATTATTCAACACCTTACATGCTGCTCTGATGCCAAAGACTTCTGCCTGGAAGATGCTGTTTCTGCTGCTTAGGCGTTAGGAGAGAGATACTTCGAGTTCGTCCGAGTAGACCCCTGCTCCAACACCGCGATCCATCTTGGATCCGTCTGTATAGACTGCAGCTGCGTCTGCTTTCATTACCCTGTTCATGTGCCACTCCTTTCGCGTCGGGAATCTGACGTCGAACCTCTTCTTGAAGTCCAGTATTGATGTTATGTAATCTGTTGATTTGCTAGTCTCTTGACCCTTCAGAATGCTGCCATGTCCGAAGGTACTAGTCTTCCTTCTTTGATTCTGGTGTCGTTTGGTACTCTCCTCGATTCTCATTAGGTGCCGTACCACGTGGTTACCAACCTCACAGCGTAGTTCAGGACCGATTACCGGCGTTCCTAATAAACAAATAGATTAAGTTCTCCCTTATTTGCAAGCACTTCATACCAACTAGAGCTTATGTTCTAGGCTTTGTAACTCCAAGTTGTGCCTTGTACAGACTCTATCTATGCACGCTAGAGGGCGCTCACTCCCCACACAGTTAATTAATTTGCTTGTAATTGTTGCTTGACGAGCACTTTGTCGGCACTTGGCCGGCCAGGGTCCCGAGCATGTTTGGCAACCCCCAACCCTAGAAAAAAAAAAACAAAATACCTTTCCGCTACATGAGTGTAACTACGATAGTTTATGTGGTGTCTGTTGATGTGCCGCCCCATCAAATACTTGTTGATTTTGTTTGCCTTGACTCGACAGTGTGTTTTTTTGGAATGTCGTTGCTTTCCACGCTCATAGATACACATTATAGATACTCGTAGATTTTATTTGTCTATTATCATTTCATATAGAGTGCGGGCAGAGAGAGGCAACGGGCGGGGCACGACTGAACAACTTGGGTTGACTTCGGAGTCGAGCCGGCTTAGTTGTCATATTTGTCATATCAGACACACAGCGCGCACTGATAAAACAGAACCGTAAAAAACATAAAATAATTCGAAGCAAACAGGGAACAGAGCTAGAGAGAGACCCCAGTCTATATGGCAAGGGACGGCGTAGTTCTTTTGTGCGTCCGTCTGCCCGTCCCTGAGTCCGTCTGTCTGTCTGTCGTGTGGGATTTGTGAGTCGACATGCCGCAATGCCGCAATGTTAGTGCCTTAAATATGACAGATGACTTTTCAAACAAAGGCCCCGCACAACGTTGCGCTTTTTAGCACAACTCTGTCCTCCATTTGGGCATGTGTGTATCTGTGTGTGTGCGTATCTGTGTGTGTGTGTATCTGAGTTTATGTAAAGTAATTGTAAATATTTAAACAACATTGGGGTCTGTTTAAGCAAAACATTAGGCCAAGTGACAAGTTGGAATGTTTGGCAAGCAACAAGCTCCGAAAACAAATCCAGAAACTTTAAAAACTCAGCAACTTGTAAATAGCTGCATATACATATGTACATATATATACCTATATACATCTATATACCTTCAACAAACAGCACTTTGCCTCATAAACTTCAAAGTCAATTTTCTACGCAGTACATATATACATAGCTATATACTCGTACATATAAACAGCATATAAAACTGTTTGATTTAAAAAATCAAAACTCATTAAGTTTGCTGCTATTGGGGGCACAACTAAAAGAGCCAAACCCTAGTCCCGATAAACAAATATAAAAAACTAAATATATATTTCGATTGCCATAAAAACCACAAAAAAAAAAAAAAAAACTTTATGACAAACTGCACATAGTAGAGCTTATCTTTTGCTTAAAGCTATTTCTTTTTTATCTATAACTATAACTAGTTCTAACTATAACTCTAGGCCAGCCCACAGACCCGATTTGATTAAAGAAATTACCGCAAAAATATTTTTTTTTACAATATTTGATTTGATTACGTTTGGAGCTCTCTTGGGCACCGTCAATAATTCTTTATCACAATATAGCCATTGTCGGTGTCATCATTAGAACTCTATAAAAACCCAACAAAAATAAAAAAGAACTTTTCTTGGAAACTATTTAAAGCTTAATATCAAAAAGGCATTATGCTATAAAAAACTTTGTAGATATCCCCACAAATTGAGCCGCAAAAAAGTTGAGCCATAGTAAGTTAGATCTCTGGGTTGGTTAAGCAAATTTTGCACTTTAGCGTGACGTTACGTTTGCACAAAGCATGCATAAGAAAGGCATAAAACTGGATTTTTAAAAAGTTACAACAAATGGCAACTATCGTTCTTACCGTTTAACAAAAAAAAAGCAACACTGCGCATGGCGTTATGTTACGAAAAATATAAGTTAGTTATGACGGCGCCAATGCGAATTGAGCCAGTTTTTTTTGTTATAGAAATGTATTTAGTAAGAACTTCTAAACGCCGATTTTGATTACGATATCTGCATGAAATAACAGGAGCCGTTTTCTAATGGAATGTTTTTTGCCGTCAATCCTGTAATAGAGTTCGCTACAAGAGTCACTGGGAGTCGAGTATAACAGAAGAAAAAGACAAATGTCTTTTGCCTCGGTAAAGCGTGAAACCCAGAGGCACTTCAACAGAAACAGTCCAACTTTTGGGAGTACTCTTATGCTAAAAGACTATCGCCGCGAATAAGAAAGAATTTTAATCAATTTAATCCTGGGAGTGCTCTTTTGATAAGAGGAATATGAAGGGGACGACCACGATACCGATGCAAAGATCAAGTGGAGGAGAACCTATCCTCCTTGGTATTGCTAATTGGAGAAGGCGAGCGCAAAGCAGAGGCGCCTGGCGAGAGCTGCTGAGGTCGGCCATAACCCGAGAACTGGTTGTCATGGCCACACGATGATAATGACTCTTATGATAAGAGACTAACTATCCGCGAAACCGTGGGACTCAGAGCCACTTCAATAGAATAAATCTTACTTCTGGGAGCTCTCTTCTGATAAGAAAATATCTGCTCCTGAAACTCAGACGAACTGCATTTGATTCAATCGTACACAGAAATAATCTTGCTTTTGGGAATACACTTATGAAAAGAGATTATCTGCTCGGAATGGAACAGAATCAATATTATTCTAATTAATCTGTTGGCTCAGAAAAGCCAGGAACTCAGAGATACTCCGACAGAATCAATTTCCCCGGAAAGCCAGAAATCCAGAGCCACTGACTAGAGCAGTGGATTCACTAGGATTCCAGAATCACTGTATTGATGAATCTTACTTCTGTGAGTTCTCTTGTGATAAGAAACTGTTGCCTCCGGAAAGCGTTGAACTCTTAGCCAGTGTAATTGAGTCCATCTTACTTCTGGGAGTTCTCTTATGATAAGAGAATACTTCTCCTGGAACTCAGAGGAACTCCAATAGATTCAATGGTACACAGAAACAATCTTGCTTTTGGGAATACACTTATGAAAGTAGACTATCTGCTCAGAAAAGGAACAGAATCAATATTATTCTAATTTATCTGTGGCCTCAGGAAAGCGTGAATCTCTCTTTCCCCTCCGGAAACCAAGAAACATATTGCCACTGGTCTAGTGGATCCCAGAACCATTTTAATAGTAATCTTCCTTCTGGGAGTTCTCTTATTATAAGAGACTGTTGGCTCCGGGAAGCGTGAATCTCTTAGCCAGTGTAATCGAGTCCTTCTTACTTCTGGAAGTTCTCTTGTGATAAAATATTATCTCCTTGGTAAAGCGTGGAACTCAGAGGCACTCTAGCAGAAGCAATTCTACATTTGGGAGTTCTCCTATGAAAAGAGACTGTTGTCTCGGAAAACTTTAAACTCAGAGCCACTGTAATCGAATCAATCTTACTTCTGGGAGCTCTCTTATAAAAAGATAATATTGTCTCCGGAAAGCGTGGAACTCTGAGCCAGTGTAATCGAGTCCATCTTACTTCTGGGAGTTCTCTTGTGACAAAATATTATCTCCTTGGTAAAGCCATCCTACATCTGGGAATTCTCCTATGAAAAAAGACTATTGTCTCCAAAGAACTTTAAACTCAGAACCACTGTAATCGCATCAATCTGTCTACTGGGACCCCGATATCGGAAACAATAAAATAGACTTGTGTGCCGTGGCAAATTAGGAGATCTTATGCGAAAGTTTAGTCGCTCCTATTATATTCAAGATCTTAGCGTTCATACAAAGGAACATGTCTATGTCGGCCTCTTTAGTGAGCCAGGACTTACTTTTAATAACTTATCGGAATCTCCGTCATATTCTCTATATTATATATAATATCAATACCTTTTGTAGCTTGGAGATGGAGATACAGGCTACAAAAATCCAATCAGTCATTTTATGGGATAGGTAGGTTTTTTGACTGCTGATTCATAACCGAAAGACTTATCTCAAACAAAATTTTGCCATTAATTCAAGTCGCATTATAGTACCTATAGAGGCTAGACCATATTGTTCATATGTTCCTGTGGTCGCAGAATCCGAATTCCAGAAGGTTACGGGTTCGATGTAAACTGAAACACCCAAAAAAAAAAACAAATTTTTTTGAGGTTATATCAAAAACCCGACTTTCCAAGCTCTTTTCTATTTTGGATTCAAGTTCTGCGATCCAAAAATCAATAAAAAAACATCACCAAAAAGCTAATCTCCAAAAATATGTTGGAATTTATTTGTTACATTATAGGGTCCTGTCCCTACAGACCATGTTGTCCATATGTTTTTGTTGCCACTGAATCTGAATTCCAGAACGGTACTTCTTTTTTTGCGATGTTTTTTATTGGTTTTTGGGTCGCAGAATTTGAATCCGCAATCGAAAAGAGCTTGGAAACTCGAAGCTTTCGAGATAACTTTAAAAATCCAACAAAATGAGATATTTTAGAGGTTATAGCAAAAACCCAACATTCCAAGCTTTTTTCGATTTCGTATTCAAATTCCGCGACCCAAAAAGCAATAAAAAACATCGCAAAAAGATAAGTCTCAGAAAACACAAATGTGAGAATTTTGAAGTTAGGGCATTACCTAGAACCTCGTGATATTTTCTATAAACAGCTCACGAGACATTTTTTTGTGGCTGTGTAATTATTGCATGGCCTTTACTAATGTGCTATGCCCAGACTTAGCAACATATCTAAAGTGTTGTTGCCCTGGGGGTCCAGAACCCACAAAGTATTCGAATGACTCACGAATTTTTGGAATCTGTTGTGCTCACTCAGGCAGAATTTTTTGGGCACATTCTCTGCGACGACTAGAAAAGATATCCCAAACACAGATAGATTGTTTTTGTTGGGCTAGCATGAATTTCTGACAAAGCACTCTGTATCAGTACCCAAAAGGGTAAACAAAACTATGGAAAAATATGTTTCTAAAAAAACAGAAAAAAAGAAGGAAGGAAAAAAACTCATCAAGACTTGATCCATGGCGGCGTTTTTGATAGCAGGCAAATTATCAGCATTTAGTTACTTAACTTATTGAAGGGAAATGCCAAGCGCCGTCACTGCTTCATAGGAAAGCAGCTACTGCTGGCTTGTTGTTGTTGTTGTTGTTGTTGTTTATATACCTACAGATACATAGATACATAGAGACATAGATACACACAGATACAGATACACATGGCAGACATTTTGCGCTTTGTTTGCATTGTAATTATGGCCAACGCTGAAAATGTCAAGTGGCATTAAAAGCAACTTAACAGCGATAATGTCAAATGTTTGAGTGCTGCCGCTCACGAAAAACGAAAAAAAAATAATAATAAAATAAAAAATATAAAAAAAAGTACAACAATGCATTAGTTATACTTTATAGACAAGCAAATAACTTTGATGTTGTGCGCAAACTGTCCAAATGACGGCCAGAGACTCTCTTATCCCCAACTAAGCCAGAACTCACTCACCAAATGACTCACGCACGCACGAACTCACGAACTGACGCTCTGTCGTTGTGTGTCTTTGTCGTTGGCTGATTGTCTTTGGCTATCTTCAGAATTCCGGCATAACTCACAAATGGCTCAAGACGACTCTCTGATGGATACGCATAACATCAACAAAACGTCGACAGACAGTCAAAGTTTTCTGTCTTCTGTCTTCAGTTGCCTGTCTTCTGTTTTCTGATAATGATGAGCACAGCGAGCTTTGTGGTATGCGACTCTTGACGAAAAGATTTGACAAAATTGCCAAGTTCCCCACATAAAGTCAGCTCCAGCTTCAGAGCCAGCTCCTCCAGCCCAACCAACAATAACAATTAGCGCAGTCCGTGCGCAGCTGCGAGCTCCAACTCCAACTTGGTTGGTTGACTTTAAGCGAAAAACAACAACAACAACAACAACATCCACATCAACAAAAACAAAAAACCCAAAACGTAAGATCCAAACACGCAAAAAATGCAGCAACGTTTTTCAAATGCCGCACGAGCGAAAAACCCAAGAATGTCAGCCAAACAGTCAGTCAGAGAGTCAGTCAGAGAGTCGGCGGCGGAGTCGCTGGAGTCGGTGGAGTCGGGAATAAAATGGCTCGAAAAAGTCCACACAGTCTCCACAGATGCTATACTATAGTTGGAAGGAAGGTGTGTAGCAGTAGTTTGGAGTTGGAGCTTGGAGCTGAAGTTGCCGCTTACGTTGAATTGGGAATAAAAGAAAAGAAACCCAAATTGGCAACGTGAACCGACTTTCATATACACTAACTTTTGTTTTTTGCTCTCTAACTCTTTTAGCTTATGAAGTTTTTTGCTATATTTGAGTTTGAGGCATTTTAGTATTGAAAAAATTTGCATATGTCGGTGCATTGATCGACGGTGGAATACCCTACCTTGGCACTCCACATTATTATTATAATATTATTATTATTTCCTTGACAAGAACAATAGTATAACTGTAGTTGACGCTCTTATACAGAGCATAGGGCGGATGGCACTCCACATACAAAATATTTATAATCCAGTATGTTCAGGTTTGCTTTAATATAAGAAGCATTGTTTATTCGCAGCAGTAGTGGATAGGGTGTTTTTGTTGCATAAAATCGACATTTTGTTTTTGTATTAGAGTCACATGAGTTTAAACACAAAACTTGATGGATGTAGCTTACATTTATAGTGCAGCAGTGGTCCGAAATGTAAACTTTCCTAAATAGTATTTTTTACTAGGAGTTTTTTTTTTAATTTAAAATGTAATTTTTAAAATTTATAGAATTCTCATACTATGCTATTCCAGATTTTGACTAATAAAATTCTGAACTTAAAATAATTGCTCTGAAAAACGAAAAAAACAGAACGAACAATTTTATGAGATTTCGTGTTTATGTGCTTCCAAGTACGAATTTCGAGGGAAATCATTCTTGACTAGCTATGCCTATTAAAAGGGAAATATTTTTATGGAAGTCATGAACATTTTTTTATGAACTATTAGTGAACGTATTCCAAAATTTCTTTTTGAGTTGTTCTTGATTTTTTGCGGAGATTAAGAAAAAAAAATTAAAAATAATTATCAATTCATATTTTTCTTTATGCATATTACTATCAACAAAATTTAAGAATATTCAAAAAATTAGCTCAGCTTAAAATACGTGCACTTTTCAATCTTATTTTACAATTTGATTTGAATTCACTTTGAGTAAAAAAGTCGGATTCAAACTACGTACAACATTTGTTTTCGGCCAAATTGACAACCCTAAACGTTTAGTTTCAAAATTATAAATTAAAATATTCGAGTAATATAGTCAGATTCGTTTTTCGGAAGTCAGGAATATGTATATAACCATTCTGTTCAAAGAAAGATACAATCTGGTTTTGATAAATTATCGTGATCGACCATATCACTTTCGAATATATTTCATATCATAATTTTCGGACTAGTTTTGGATAAAAGATAGCAGAACATAAAGTTTTAGAATCTGTGTATAGGAAATGTTTGTAATTCTAGAACTACAATGAAACTGATGGTTAATGAAAAATTTTGTCTTAACTTGAAAGCAACAAAAAGTTCTGGCAGGACAATGTCTAAGGGGTCTATTAGTTATTGTATTATTTTGCATGTAAATTTTGCGTTTTGAATATATTTTGATTAAAAGATCGCAATGAAGTTTCAAAAAAAGAAAAAGCTGACTGCATATAAACCAAAATATCGACCTAATTTGCTCTTTGAAAACACTCATGTTGTGCTTCGAGAAAATAACCCAAACCCAAATCCATGCACAGCTTGTAACAAACTGCATAATAAATTCAGCATGCTCGCTGAAAAAGTTAGTGTAAAACAACATTAAGCAACAGACACAGCAGCCGCAGCAGGTTTGTGTCTTAAGTCTTTTGTTTTTCGCAGGATGTTGGCCCCAAACAAAGATGATAGCTAGTTGGGTCTCTGCCTTAATCCAGAGCTTGCTGCCGCTGCTGGAGCTGAGGCTGCCGTTGTTGCTCGACGACTTATCCAAAGTTTATTTTCTTTTTTTTTTGGTTTTTTATACCCTGTAATCAAGGAGTAAGGGGTATTTGCAGTTTTTGTTGAAGAAAAGAAATGAGTCGACAAAAAGTTTGTTCCCAAAAATTCAGATAGGAGTACAAAACAAAAAGTTAATTTAGAAATTTATGAAATTTGAAGGTGTTCAAAATATAAAATTTAGTTAGTAGCTTGGGAATTAACGAGCTATAAATAAAGACTAAAGTCAAGTTCGATTAAAGACGTCAATTGAAGACGTCCTATTCTATAGGAGTTAAAGGAAATCATATATATTGGGGATTGAGGTCTTGAGAATTTTGTAATGATTAGGAATATAGTTACTTGAAGATTTATATTAATATTTAAGAATTTTTGATTTTGGTTTGTAGCCTATGATATAGATTGTTACAGTAGTTGCTTTTTCGATAAATCTATCACATAAACCAAACTATATTTTAGCGATATTATTATGGATTATGTTCAGAGGCGGATCCAGGATAATGTCTCAGGGTGTGCTTCATTTCGTAGTGCTTATAGGCATATCAGTGTTCGCAAAAGATTGTTAAACCATTTTTCGAACTTTTAGAGAAGTCCGGAAACGAAGACCACCCGTGGATGGTCATGTATAACATATTGATGTAGAGCTGCAAAACTCCCTTAGCCCTCCATCTGACGAATGTATAGGGTCTAGCGAGGTACCATTCGTCAATTCAATTTTACCATACTTTTTCTTTCTTATTTGAGGACTTTTTATACCCTGTACCGTATGGTACCAAGGGTATATTAAGTTTGTGCAAGCCGAAAATGTATGTAACATATAGAAAGAGACGTCGGAGACATCCCAAAGTTACCTAAAATATGATCAGGGTGAATAGAGAAGTCGATATACCCATGTCCGTCTGTCCGTCTGTCCGTCCGTCCGTCTGTCCGTGTGAACGCCTAGATCTCAGAGATAGTAAAAGCTAGAGTTACCAAACTTTCACATTAGATCCCATATTATTCCATAGGAGGCAAGTTTATTTTATTTTTTTGATATCGGGGTTAAATTATATAGCTCCCATAGGGGTGTTTGAGACGACCTCGACAAAAAAAATAAGTCTTAGATGAATAATTTGTTTGTTTATGAAGATATCGTAACCAAATTTGGTATTCGGAAGTTTTTTATAGTTCCCAATTACTGTACCAAATTTGATCGAAATCGGTTGACTATATCATATAGCTCCCATAGGACCGATCGGCCAAAATAACTTTTTTAAAGAAAAGTTCGCTATATTTCGCTTTTTAATAAAGATATCGTAACCAGATTTGGCGTTTGGAAATTTTTTAGACCACTTAAGCAATGTGCCAAATTTGAACAAAATCGGTTGACTATATCATATAGCTCCCATAGGTCCGATCTTCCAAAAAATCGATTTTTGAACAAAATTTGTTGTGTTTCGTTTGTTTGTTAAGATATTGGGACCAAATTTGACATTCGTGAGTATTTTATAGTTCCTAAGCACTGTACTAAATTTAATCCAAATCTTTTGACTAGATCATATAGCTCCCATAGGACCAATCGGTCCAAAAACACGTTTTTTATACAAAATTCGATGTGTTTTGTTTGTTTGTAAAGATATTTGAAATAAATTTGGCATTCATTTCTTTTTTGAGGTATTTAAGCACTGTGTCAAATTTTATTGAAATCGGTTGACTATATCATATAGCTCCCATAGGAACGATCGGTCAAAAAAAAATTTTTGCTTAAAAATTCTTCTGTTTTTGGTTTTTTGTGAAGAAATCGGACTTTATTACAAGTGGTACAGGGTATCCTAAAGTCGACCGCGCCCGACTTTACGTCCGCCATTTTTTATTAAAGTCCTTTTAACAAAATTTTTTTTTATTTGTAGTAGTCAGATTCAATAAGCCATTAAGCGTTTAAGAACTGAAATTTCGATTAACTCTTTTTAGCCCGAAATCGATCGACTTTATTAGTTTTTTTGATATTTTTGATATTTTTGATATTTTTGATATTTTTGATATTTTTGATATTTTTGATATTTTTGATATTTTTGATATTTTTGATACCCTCCTCCCTTCTAGCATTTAAACCCAAACACATCTATTGGTACAAGCTGAACTCCGAAGATTACATGTAAAAATCTGTTTTTGGAGCCATTTTGCTTCGAAAATCCTCTAAAGAAATAACTTATGTTAGGTATAAAATTTTGGATTGATAATTGAGAATTATTTTCTCTAACTCCCACTGGAGCATAGGACCTCTAAAAATAATATTTCCACCTCGTTCTCTTGCTTGCTAGTGATTTGATCTCGTTCCAATTTTGGATTAATTTTTGGTCTTGAGTTTTCCCATGCTCCATGCTCTTTGGCAAATCTAAAGAAAAGCTGAAAAAGCCGAACAGCTGGATGCAGTGTATCTAATCGCCGGTATGTCACGTTAACATTGAAAGCACTTGCTTTTTTTGTGTATTGTGTATATGCTTGTCTGTGTGTGTGTGTGTGTGTGTGTGTGTGTGTGTTAGTGAGTATCTGTGTGGAGTTAAGTTTTGTTGCGCGTAATTACATGGCAATTAAGTTAATTGAACTGCGCTCGCCTGAGCTCGCGTGAATTGCTTTCTGGTAAAGAAAGAAAATAAAAGATCAGGCCAGACCAGGCCAGAGCAGAGCAGATCCCAACAGCTGGCCATGTTGTTGTTGCTGCTGCTGTTAATGTTGTCCAGTTTGGCACGGTTGTGACTGTGGCTGCAGTGCAGCATTCCGACCGACCCTCTCCACATGTCAATGTAGCTGCTACTTTTTGGCATAATTTCGTGTAAGCTGCTTGTAAGTAGTTGTCGGCTCGATATTTTAAATGTTTGCTGCCTGGATGCACAGTGCCAGCAAAAAGTATTGCAATTAAAAGGTAGTACAATGTATATATGTATTCTCTATATACTCTATATACTCTATATACATACTCGGCAACACTGACACATCAAATGACAAAATGTCAAGTTGAGTTTGACAGAGCAACAGAGTTGGAAAAGCCCGCAAAAATTTAATAAGGAAACGACAGTAGCGGCACAGCGGCTTGTCACTCAGTCCAGTGGTGCTCTAACCAGGCATCAGAGTACAGGCAGTCCAGTATCCAAGTGTCCACTGTCCAGTGTCCAGTTGCAGCCCAGCCGCATTACGTTTCAAATGTCTGCACAAATTGAATATATTAAGAGCAGACACACAGCAGAGCCCAAAGCTTAAGCCAACGCCAGTGCCAGAGTCAAAGCCAATGGTATGGGCCGGCCGCTTTTGGGTCAAGTTGTCGAAGATACCACAATGGCCAAAATGTCAATGGCAGCTATACTATCTGGTAAACGCTAAACAGCCGCTCAATTGTAACTGTAGCGTGCTTTTGCCGCAATTGCTTTTATGTAGTATGTAGTTGGCTTTAACGCTCCTTTGAGCCCGGCCGAACTGGCAGGCGAACGTGGTTGAATGCCTCAACGACGACTGTCCGACGGTCTCACTCGACAACTTTAGATTTCTGCCAAAGATTAGTGCACACTGTGCTCGTCGTATGTGCCGCTCCAGTGCAGTGCAGTGCAGTGTGCCGATGACTGTTTGTCTACGTGAACCTGCAACTTGCAACTGGAACCACAGCAGCGGTTCATACAAATAGAAACGATCTTAAAAATATCTAAAATATCTAAAATATCTAAAATATCTAAAATATCTAAAATATCTAAAATATCTAAAATATCTAAAATATCTAAAATATCTAAAATATCTAAAATATCTAAAATATCTAAAATATCTAAAATATCTAAAATATCTAAAATATCTAAAATATCTAAAATATCTAAAATATCTAAAATATCTAAAATATCTAAAATATCTAAAATATCTAAAATATCTAAAATATCTAAAATATCTAAAATATCTAAAATATCTAAAATATCTAAAATATCTAAAATATCTAAAATAACTTAACACATCTAAAATATCACAAAATATCACAAAAAATCACAAAATATCACGAAATATAACAAAATTTGTTATGAAATTTAAGTAACGTCACGCCATTAAAATGATAATTTCAAGACATGTTAATAAAAAAGTAATACCAAAACAATTGTACTAACCCCATAAGCTTGCGTTTTTGTAATCTAAATCAAAAACTTGCTACAATTGTTTGTAACGTAACGCCATGGGTATTTTCGCCCCAAACGCTAACAAGGTTTTAGAAAGAACTTATTTAGTTAGCAATAAAAAATTTGTATGCGAATCTTAGTAACGTCACGCCATTGGACAAGGATAAGCTAATATTAAAAAAAATATACTAACAAAAGACTTGCCGTATTTCTAGAAGTTTGCGATTTTGTAATCCTAATCAAAAACTTGCTATAATTGTTTGTAACATAACGCCATGTGTATTTTTGCTTGAATAATTTCTAAGCAAAAAGTTCCTAATTAGATCAGACTGACCTATTTTTAAGAGCAGCTTCATAGTTCTCAAAAAAAAGCAATACAAAATTTGTATGCGAATTTTAGTAACGTCACGCCATTGGATAAGGATAATTTCATATTAAAAAAAATTTATTAGCAAAAGACCCCCATTTCTAGAAGTTTGCGATTTTGTAATCTAAGTCAAAAACTAGTTACAATTGTTTGTAACGTAACGCCATGTGTATTTTTCTTGTATTAAAACAATTTTAATCGCTGAATTTTTCACTTAAAATTATGCCCCACTTGTTAACTAAGACTACAAAATCATCATACAAATTTTTGATTTTCAATTTATTCTCATAATTTGTCGTACGAACGTAACGTCACGCCAGAAAAGAAAAGTATTTGGGCCACCAATTTGACCGCTTGCATAAAATATCTTGCAAAATTTGCTTTGGTGTGACTAATAGTGCAGACCGATTTTGAATTCCTAAAAAAGATCAAAATACAAATTTGTATGCGAATTTTAGTAACGTCACGCCAGGATAAGTTTAATTTCATATTAAAAGAATATATTCGTAAGAGACTCGCCTTATTTCTAGAAGTCTGCGATTTTGTAAGCTAAGCCAAAAACCTGCTACAATTGTTTGTAACGTCACGCCAGAATATGGATAATTATATTTTTTTTTAAATTATTTGCAAAAGAATTGCGCTATTTCTAGAATAATAATCTAAGTCGAAATATTGTTACAATTAATGGTAACGTAACGCCATTTGTATTTTTCTTGTATTAAAAGAATTTTAATCGCTGAGTTTTTCACTTAATATCACATGCTAACTAAGCGTTAAAAATCATCTTACAAGTTTTGGACTTAACTTTTTTTATCACAATTTGTCATACGAACGTAACGTCACGCCAGAATGGCAAAATAAGTTTTTCACTTAATATAATGTCCCACTTGCTCAGTATAAAAAATCCACTTACAAATTTTGGATGTGCTTTTTATTGTCATAATTGGTCTTGCGTCTAACGTAACGTCACGCCAGAATGGAAAAATAAGTTTTTCATTAAGATAATGTCCCACTTGCTTAGTGTAAAAAATCCACTTACAAATTTTGGATTTGCTTTTTATTGTCATAATTTGCCTTGCGTCTAACGTAACGTCACGCCAGAATGACAAAGTATTTGGGCCACAAATCTGACCGCTTTCCAACGCCTTGGATAAAATATCTTACAGATGAATAATTTGCTTTATATATATATAAGTTCCTCTAACTCCGGGTAGAGCGTAGGGCCAAAACAAAAGAATTGAAGTCCGACCGATTTTTGCAAGTTGTTTGAGGCTATTCCAGTCTGTATGGGAGTCCCGAAGAGGTTGTTGGTCTTCCACGGCCCGCCTTGCGGGTTCCATGGAAGCGCAGCTCTACAGATTTTGCAGGTGTCTTTGCGAAGGCTGTGCCCGATCCACCCGAAACGGCGGCGTTTGATTATTAGTTCAATAGGAAACTCATTAGTGGCTTTCAGTAATTCCGCATTAGAAATGGTGCCTGGCCACCAAATCCTTAAGATTTAACGTAAGCATGAGTTGACAAAGGTTTGCGTTTTCCGGATAAGAACCGATGTAAGCGACCAGGACTCGCAAGCATATAACAGGACGGATTTTACGTTGGAATTAAAAATCCGAAGTTTCGTCTTGACTGATATCGCGTTAGATTAGATTGTTTAGTAGTGCGAAGGCACCGTGGGCTTTGTTTATACGGTTGGCGATGTCAGCGGATGAACCGCCTGCTGCATATATTTTGCTGCCAAGGTAGCAAAAATCCTCTTGAGATTGAGTCCTTTCCCATACACTGTGAAACTTGGGACGTTATTATCGTCGCAGTTCGGGATAAATTCGATCTTCTTAACGTTTATTTTCAAGCCGACCTCGCCAGCGCGAGCGCTGAGCTGATCCAGGTTCAACTGCATTGCTTTAGTGTGTCAAATATTGCAGATCGATTTAGAGCTCCAAAAAAGTATCTCCAGATCTCCAGGAGCAACAAAGTCAATTTACAACATTTAGTTTCTATTAAATGTGCCCGCAGTGTAGCCTGAGGTGCATCTAAGTATCTGTTGCTTGGGCGCATTCCTGCTGCCTTACTCCGCTCCCCGCATCATCGTCATTGGTAGAATGTAGTACGTTTTGCTGGGTCTGGCGGATAACTTGGCTTAGAGTAGTCGCTTTTGGACGCTTGCCATGCCGCATCTTTTCGCTTAAGCCTTTGAATGACAATCGTCGGCAGTCAAAATGTCAATTAATTGTGAAACGACAAACGGCCACAAAAACACAGATACAGATACAAATGCTGTATCTGTAGATACAATTGCAACAGTTTAGTACTGGCAGGGATTTTCTTTTTATTCCCAACTTGACTTGAGATATGTTGAGCGATCTGTATCTAAGCAGCAGCTTATCAGCAGCTAATTAAACTTACGAAAGATACTTTTGTATCTTTGTATCTTTTGTGGCTTTTTAGCATGATATCATTATTGTCTGCGGCGCTTTAAATCTGTGATTTATCATTTTATCCGAATATCCAAATGCTATTCATTATGCAAAGTGCCTGGCCGGGTCTTTTAATAACGCATTCACAGCAGCAGGTCAGCTGGTGCTGCTGCTGAATCATCATCGAACTAACCGCAGACCCAGCTAAAGATACTGATACAGCTTCAGATACAAATACAGATCCCAGAGACCCAGCCCACGCAAAAAACCCGCTTGAAGCTATTTTGTTTTTTGTACGTTTTAGCTCTGCGCAGCTTTAAAGCCCGCAATTTAAGGCCACAAATTATTGTAATGAATACAACATGGCCAAATCAAATCACATCCAATCAATTTGAAATCTTTGGAGTGACTGTTCCTGCTGCCTCTGCCACTGCGCTGCCACTGCGCTGCTAATTGCATACAAAAAACCGCTTTGCGCAGCAATTGCAACAAATTTCGATTGCTTTTTGTAGCAAATTAAATCAAATTGCCATAAAAATAAAAAAAATTTTATATACGTTTGTATGTTTAAGCCAAAAACCAGCCTCAAACTGGCCATAAGAAACGCGACTTGGCTTGGAGCGTAGCATCATATGGCTTTGGCAACAAGTTTGTCAAAACGCCCGGCGTAGATCTTTTTGGCTTTGAACTCACCGCACCGCACGATGGTGCGGATCCGACGGATGTCGGATTGACTGTCGTCCGATTGAACTATCCGACACGACAGTCAGTCGCACTGCCGATCGCTCCAAATGTATTGGCCATATGGAACGGACATGCCCAACTGTCAGTTCCAATACTAATCAATGGCAATGACGTACAGCCTGCCTTGCCTCGTTGTTGTTGGTGGCTTGGATGCGTTGCTCGAGAGGAGTTGGCGAATGGGGCGGGCGGGCGGTCCATACGGCAACTAAATCAAATAAAGCGCAAATCAAATTAAATAATATATGGGCGAAAAATTGACTTTGAGGCGCCGATTTTGAGATACTCTTGCAGCGAGTCGTTAGGTTACGTGGCAAAGTAATGGATTTGAAGAGAGGGGTTCAGATATGCGGACAGCAACCTATCATTTATCTCAAGGATTTAATTTGATTTCTTGTGGACTTTGAAATTTTGAATATTTTTCATATTGATATTAGAAAACAAAACAATTTAAACTAAAAAAATGGCGGACGTAAAGTCGGGCGCGGACGACTTTAGGATACCCTGTACTACTAGCTTGTAATAAAGTCCGATTTCTTCACAAAAAACCAAAAACAGAAGAATTTTTAAGCAAAAATTTTTTTTTTGACCGATCGTTCCTATGGGAGCTATATGATATAGTCAACCGATTTCAATAAAATTTGACACGGTGCTTAAATACCTTAAAAAAGATATGAATGCCAAAGTTATTTCAAATATCTTTACAAACAAACAAAACACATCGAATTTTGTATAAAAAACGTGTTTTTGGACCGATTGGTCCTATGGGAGCTATATGATCTAGTCAAACGATTTGGATTAAATTTGGTACAGTGCTTAGGAACTATAAAATACTCACGAATGTCAAATTTGGTCACAATATCTTAACAAACAAACGAAACACAACAAATTTTGTTAAAAAATCGATTTTTTGGAAGATCGGACCTATGGGAGCTATATGATATAGTCAACCGATTTCGATCAAATTTGGTACATTGCTTAAGTGCTCTAAAAAATTTCTAAACGCCAAATCTGGTTACGATATCTTTATTAAAAAACGAAATATAGCGAATTTTTCTTTAAAAAAGTTATTTTGGCCGATCGGTCCTATGGGAGCTATATGATATAGTCAACCGATTTGGATCAAATTTGGTACAGTGATTGGGAACTATAAAAAA
The DNA here is from genome assembly GCA_037043745.1 of Chymomyza amoena. NCBI lineage: Eukaryota > Metazoa > Arthropoda > Insecta > Diptera > Drosophilidae > Chymomyza > Chymomyza amoena. Next base: position 22,293 of record JBAMAX010003791.1, read on the forward strand.
CTTTCGAATACCAAATTTGGTTACGATATCTTCATAAACAAATGAATTAATCATCTAAAACGCTTTTTTTTTGTCGAGGTCGTCTCAAACACCCCCATGGGACCTATATAATTTATCCCCGATACCAAAAAAAATTAAATAAACTTGCCTCCTATGGAATAATATGGGATCTAATGTGAAAGTTTGGTAACTCTAGCTCTTACCATCTCTGAGATCTAGGCGTTCACACGGACAGACGGACAGACGGACATGGGTATATCGACTTCTCTATTCACCCTGATCATATTTTAGGTAACTTTGGGGTGTCTCCGACGTCTCCTTCTATATGTTACATACATTTTCGGCTTGCACAAACTTAATATACCCTTGGTACCATACGGTACAGGGTATAAACATACTTATAAAAAAAATTACTATTATATTTTTTAACCATTATTTTTTGTTAAAGCTAAATCTAAAAATTGTGAACTTTTTTTATCTGATTTTTAGCTATATCAATCATCATTTTTGTTAACTATTCTTTATGTAAATCGAATAAATTAATAGAGAAATGTTGACCTTAAAAAAAATATTTAAATTATCATTATTTTTTTATGCCTTTAAAAAAATTTACTTCAAACAATTAAATGGTTTTAATTTCATATAATATAAATTTTTTCTTTTTAAAGGCCCATAAAATTTAAGTAATTATGAAGATTCAATCAAATTTAGGAAAAATTTTGACTAAAAAAATTATTTGGTTTTTTTTTATAGAACTAAAATGTATTCTTATCAAAAGCGCATAAAATTTATATAATTGTGGAATTTTGTATAAAATAAATACCAGGAACACCTGACTGACCCGGAAGCCAGGAGAGGGCTATTGAGTGGTGATGGATACGGTTGAGCGCTAGTGTCGTGTTAAAGATCAGTTTACTCTTTATGGTATGCGATGGCGAAGCTTTAATAGCAGCCTGACTATCGACAAGAATTACAATATTCCTTGGACTTCCGTCCAAGGTGCCAATAAAACTAGCCACTTCTTGGTTGTCTTTAGTTTTTAAGCGAAATTAAAATTGTATATAGGGTGGGTCTTCTGCTGGTTTGTTTCTTAATTGTATTTTATTCGTCTACTTTCCAAAAAAAATTGGAAAATAATGTGGCTTAAATCTGGTCAAAGCTGGCCTTAACAATGTTTTTTTATAGTAAACTTGCACCAAGTGCGTATCTAGGATTTGGTCTTTACGTCGAAGTGTCTATATATTAAAGCTCGCAAAATAGCGTCAATTCATTTTTTCAAACTTTTGGCGCGGTTGGGACCCAAAATGATAAATTATTAGAGCTTTTTCTTCTTTTAAATGAAATAGTTATTTGTTGTCGCCGTGCTAAGCGTCATTTTTAAAAGCATGTTAAAATGTATTAGGTATACTAACTTGCCCAAGAAAATCTGTATTAGTTCAAGAAACCGCCATTGAGGTACAGCCAGAAATACAGATCTCCAACCCAAAATAAACGGAAATTATTATTAAATTGTTGTTTTTAAAGTTAGTTTCAAGCGCATTTATCAAATATCAGAGTTTGAGAATATAACGTTCATCTTTTTTGATGTGATTACTAAAAAACAATTCCAGATTTATCGATTTGAATTAAAATATAAAACAAATTGGATTATTTCTCAAAAAAAAAATTTTAAAAAATAGAAGAAAAATACTTAATTAAAATAGTAAATAAAGTTTGGACTATTTGTATGGTAGGTGTTTGAACAACTTGTGTATTATAAGCAATTGTTACCGTAATTGTAAACATGCTTGAATCAATTGTGAATTATAACAAGGAAAGCCATAAAAATAGGGATAAGAATAGAAAAAGCAACCAACCAACAGGAGTTCAAATCAACAACTTATCACAACCTGCACCAAGTGCAGATGCAGATCCTCACAGGAGATTCAGAAACAGTGAAGAAGGGCAAGACCAGATGAGGACAAAGGCGCTAATACTAATATCAAAAAGTTTCAAAATAATTTATTTATTTATAAAAATAAAAAAAATAAAATAGGGAAAATACAATTTTTTGTTAGTATGTTTCTTTCATGCTTATATAAATTAAAATTTTTTAAACTCTAATTTTCATTTTTTATATGCCGCTAAAAGGAATAATTTGATTTGGTGCAATATATATAAAAAAAAACTGGAAGCTAATTTTTTTTAGTGTATAAAAATTAACTTTTTTTTTAAAGTTAAAATAAATTGTTTAGAGAAAGAGATAATGTCAAGCTTCGAAGAAAACTAATAAGAAATACTATATCTTAAAAAAAAATATACTTAACAATTTTGTTTCTTTATATTTTGTGATCACAATTTGTTTAAAAACTATTTTGGATTCCTTTTTTTTATGATCTTAGAATAAAATGATTAGATTTGAATCAAAAAATTCTAAAAACAATTTTAATACTATTTTTAATTCATCTTTTATATGGTGTTAATAAATTATAATAATTCGATTTGAGCCAATAAATGAAAAAAAAGTTTTTAATTTTAACATAATTTTTTACTTTTTTTTTATATGGCGCAAAAAATAAACAATTCGATTTGGTGCAATAAATGTTAAAAAAAATGGCGGACGTAAAGTCGGGCGCGGACGACTTTAGGATACCCTGTACCACTAGCTTGTAATAAAGTCCGATTTCTTCACAAAAAACCAAAAACAGAAGAATTTTTAAGCAAAACTTTTTTTTTGACCGATCGTTCCTATGGGAGCTATATGATATAGTCAACCGATTTCAATAAAATTTGACACAGTGCTTAAATACCTTAAAAAAGATCTGAATGCCAAATTTATTTCAAATATCTTTACAAACAAACAAAACACTTCGAATTTTGTATAAAAAACGTGTTTTTGGACCGATTGGTCCTATGGGAGCTATATGATCTAGTCAAACGATTTGGATTAAATTTAGTACAGTGCTTAGGAACTATAAAATACTCACGAATGTCAAATTTGGTCCCAATATCTTCAAACAAACACACAACCAAATTTTGTTAAAAAATCGATTTTTGGAAGATCGGACCTATGGGAGCTATATGATATAGTCAACCGATTTTGTTCAAATTTGGCACATTGCTTAAGTGGTCTAAAACATTTCCAAACGCCAAATCTGGTTAGGATATCTTTATTAAAAAACGAAATATAGCGAATTTTGATTTAAAAAAGTTATTTTGGCCGATCGGTCATATGGGAGCTATATGATATAGTCAACCGATTTTGATCAAATTTGGTACTGTGATTGGGAACTATAAAAAACTTTCGATTGCCAAATTTCGTTACGATATCTTCATAAACAAACGAATTATTCATCTAAAACGCTTTTTTTTTCGAGGTCGTCTCAAACACCCCCATGGGAGCTATATAATTTATCCCCGATATCAAAAAATAAAATAAACTTGCCTCCTATGGAATAATATGGGATCTAATGTGAAAGTTTGGTAACTCTAGCTCTTACCATCTCTGAGATCTAGGCGTTCACACGGACGGACGGACGGACAGACGGACGGACAGACGGACGGACAGACGGACAGACGGACAGACGGACATGGGTATATCGACTTCTCTATTCACCCTGATCATATTTTAGGTAACTTTGGGGTGTCTCCGACGTCTCCTTCTATATGTTACATACATTTTCGGCTTGCACAAACTTAAAATACCCTTGGTACCATACGGTACAGGGTATAAAAACGAAATATAGCGAATTTTGATTTAAAAAAGTTATTTTGGCCGATCGGTCATATGGGAGCTATATGATATAGTCAACCGATTTTGATCAAATTTGGTACTGTGATTGGGAACTATAAAAAACTTTCGATTGCCAAATTTCGTTACGATATCTTCATAAACAAACGAATTATTCATCTAAAACGCTTTTTTTTTGTCGAGGTCCTCTCAAACACCCCCATGGGAGCTATATAATTTATCCCCGATATCAAAAAAATAAAATAAACTTGCTTCCTATGGAATAATATGGGATCTAATGTGAAAGTTTGGTAACTCTAGCTCTTACCATCTCTGAGATCTAGGCGTTCACACGGACGGACGGACAGACGGACAGACGGACATGGGTATATCGACTTCTCTATTCACCCTGATCATATTTTAGGTAACTTTGGGGTGTCTCCGACATCTCCTTCTATATGTTACATACATTTTCGGCTTGCACAAACTTAAAATACCCTTGGTACCATACGGTACAGGGTATAATTATATCGAAATTTTTTAATTTTGTCATTTTTTTTAAGACACTTTTTTTAAAAAAAAGAAATTTTTTTGAATTTTGTGCACAATTTTTTTCTTCTTTTTTCTTAAATTAGCCAAAAACTTAATGACATTTTCTAAAGTAAGAGTATAAAGCACATAAATACATATACATAAGTACTTATGTGCACATGGGACTATGTACATGTGTATTTATGTAAACTCGCCAAGCAACAACAACAATAACAGCTAGAGATAAAACGATGCCAAATCTCTTTGGGATCACGGTCCAGTAAACTTGACTCTGAGCCAGTCGATGTTGGGTCGTTGGGTCGTCTGCTGGCCAAGATTTATATCGTTGTACGTAGAAGTTTTTCTTTGCTTGTGTATGTGTGTGTTGGCCATCCGATGGCGGTTTTTTTCTAAGCATTTTCCAACACTTGTCACTCTGACAGGCGAACAAAAAAAAAACAAAACAAATGTTGCGGCGATCAGCGAAATACAAATGCAACCAACATGCAATTATTTGACTTTATGTGGCAGAGTTGCATGTGGCATACTTTCTCGGAGCTTCAGATGGCGTTTGCCAAGGTATTGATAAATGGTTCCGAACTTGAACCAAAATTCTAAGTGGTTTCTCAAAAGCTCTTTAAACACAAAAAGTATCCCATCAACAAAATAAATCGTTTATAATCCGTAGAATATTCTCACTCACTGTAACAACTCACTACAAATTGCATTGGCCTGTCCCAAAGTTGGCGTTCCTGCCGCTTTACTGTCCACGGATTAAACCAGTTGTTGACTAGTTGACGGCACTTTGAAATGGTTTTTGTTGTTGTTGTTGTCGTCTTTTAGCCTCTTTGAATGAGGTTGAAATTTATAAATTAATCCATTACTTAAGCGCTGATTATGCAGATGTCTGAATGCATTAAATGTCGCCCGCCTGCCCAGACGCTTTTGCTCCAAGTCCAAGTCCCCAAGTCCCGACCAGACAGCGTCTTCTGGAGCTCATTTTGGGCATGCGCGACGGCGCAGCGATGCATTAAGCGATAATGAATGAACACAACAACAACAACACGGATGCGCACACAGATACTCGCAGTGTGTTAGAGTGTGCGTGAGTGCGTTTTTATGGCAACCAGACAAGAGATGACAGACAGAAGACCGCAACGAAACAGATGGCGCTTATGGAAAACTGGAGCCCAGACTGGATCTCTAAGCTAGTTTTGGATAGTTTGGTACTTGAGCTATGCAAGGTTAAGACAGTTACACTTTTATAGACGCATAGATACATTTGTATCTTGTAGTACCATGTAATTCCTTTTCTTTTTTTTTGTGTGCCCACTCAATGTCCAAATGCCGCTCTACAATCTATCTTTTAGATAGACAAAGTCAGCGTTGGCCAACTTGATCAGTTTTTTTTCGGATTTTTTCAATTGGTTTCCTTTCTATTAGCCTGGCTTTCCTTTCTATTTTGTTTTGTCTTGCTTTTGAGATACATATGTATCTTGGCTTTGTGTTGAAGCGCAAATCATTAATCAAAATCGAAATATCATTAAATTTACGTTTAGGTGTCAAATGTGCGATCATGCATGTGCGTGTGTATCTATGTGTGTGTGCATAAATGTATCTGTGAGTATGTATCTCCGTGCTGTTGCTGTTGCTGTTCTTCAGCTTGTAATTGAATTGTGAACAAGTTGAAGAAAAAAAAACCAACTGAAACTTAAATGTTCCTTCGTTGCGGACTTGGTCAAAAGACGCGCAAACACACACACACACAGACACAGACAGACACACAGATACTCATAAAAAGTGTGAAACATGCTGAGCCAAAGAAACCGCCGCAAGTCACAAACACACAAAAAAAAAAAAGATACAAAACGTAACGAAACTTGAAAAGAGCTGCGCCAAGTTAAGACCGGGAATAGAGGCTAACACAGACAAACACACACAAAAACTGTTAGTTTTTTTTTTAAGTAAATTAAGCATAACTTTTTTTTTAACACACACACACGCACACACACAGACAGATGCAGCGCAACTTTAGATACAAATTCATGACATTTCAAAAATTATAAAATTTGATGACAAAAAGTTTTTGATTTGCTTGAGGGCAGCATAAGCAAACGAATAGTTCGTAATAACGAATATTCACTTTTACAAAAATTCTAAAGAATTAGGTTAGGTTAGGTTACACTGGCCACACAAGAGAGTTCAGCCTAGCATAGACCTTTTGGTCCTTAGCTGTGCCAGGTTGGAGGTTAGTAAACGAAGTAATGGTCGGTTAAAAATTTGACTTTAGTAGACAGCTTTTCGTACGAGTACAGCAGTTCTTTTCTTGCCTGTGGTGTCAGGAACGTATGTGTTGAATTGCCCCGATTTTAGGCCAGAAACCAAGTCTCCTGATGCCAACCACGGCTCCTGGATCAGAGCAACGTCGTAGAATATTCTCACCCTCTAATTTGAGGAGAAGCTCGGATGAGGCAATTTTACAACGGTGGAGGTTTATCTGAAGGACCTTCAGCATTTGCTTCCGGGACCGGGGTCGACTACTACCGCCGATTCTGTCGCTGTAGTAGACAGAGTGCATCTTCCGGCTTCACCACGCGCGGTATTAAAACCTTCGCATTAGGTAAAGACGGAATATTGAACTTGTCTACTACCTCGAGAGAAGCCCCTCCCCATAGGCCCCGGAGTTCGACAACGACTCCTTTTATCCACTCGAGGGTCGGGTCGTCCTTACATTTGACTAGCTTCACCCCGTCGAACCAGCCTGCGCCATCAAACGACGGCATCGGCGCCGTGGGTTCGTCCCTCATTTTGGCAAACATGGCCTCCAGGAGTTTCATATCCACGGCCGACCACTGCTCCTGCGTCATTTGCCCCTGCGGATGGCTACGGTCAATGAGTGCCACCGTTAAGTGCCGTTTGGCCACTACACTAGCTGCAACCGTCGCCGCCTTCGAAGTTTCTAAAGAATTAACTATCTCTCTTTTTATACTCAGAATAAGATACATCCAACCCCCCAATCTCCTACGTCAGCTGGGTTCCCGGATTTTTTCTATATCAGACTGCTTTGTTCAACAAATTGGTTGTTTACTGCCCACAATCCCACAATTGGTATTTTTATACCCTGTACCATATGGTACTAAGGGTATATTAAGTTTGTGCAAGCCGAAAATGTATGTAACATATAGAAGGAGACGTCGGAGACACCCCAAAGTTACCTAAAATATGATCAGGGTGAATAGAGAAGTCGATTTACCCATGTCCGTCTGTCCGTCTGTCCGTCCGTCCGTCTGTCCGTCTGTCCGTCCGTCCGTCCGTCCGTCCGTGTGAACGCCTAGATCTCAGAGATGGTAAGAGCTAGAGTTACCAAACTTTCACATTAGATCCCATATTATTCCATAGGAGGCAAGTTTATTTTATTTTTTTGATATCGGGGTTAAATTATATAGCTCCCATAGGGGTGTTTGAGACGACCTCGACAAAAAAAAGCGTTTTAGATGAATAATTCGTTTGTTTATAAAGATATCGTAACCAAATTTGGTATTCGAAAGTTTTTTATAGTTCCCAATCACTCTACCAAATTTGATCAAAATCGGTTGACTATATCATATAGCTCCCATAGGACCGATCGGCCAAAATAACTTTTTTAAAGAAAAGTTCGCTATATTTCGTTTTTTAATTAAGATATCGTAACCAGATTTGGCGTTTGGAAATTTTTTAGACCACTTAAGCAATGTGCCAAATTTGAACAAAATCGGTTGACTATATCATATAGCTCCCATAGGTCCGATCTTCCAAAAAATCGATTTTTTAACAAAATTTGTTGTGTTTCGTTTGTTTGTTAAGATATTGAGACCAAATTTGACATTCTTAAGTTTTTTATAGTTCCTAAGCACTATACTAAATTTAATTCAAATCGGTTGACTAGTTCATATAGCTCCCATAGGACCAATCGGTCCAAAAACACGTTTTTTATACAAAATTCGATGTGTTTCGTTTTTTTGTAAAGATATTTGAACTAAATTCGGCATTCAGATCTTTTTTAAGGTATTTAAGAACTGTGTCAAATTTTATTGAAATCGGTGGAGTATATCATATAGCTCCCATAGGACCGATCGGCCAAAATAACTTTTTTAAAGAAAAATTCGCTATATTTCGTTTTTTAATAAAGATATCGTAACCAGATTTGGCGTTTGGAAATTTTTTAGAGCACTTAAGCAATGTGCCAAATTGGACAAAATCGGTTGACTATATCATATAGCTCCCATTGGTCCGATCTTCCAAAAAATCGATTTTTTAACAAAATTTGTTGTGTTTCGTTTGTTTGTTAAGATATTGGGACCAAATTTGATATTCGTGAGTATTTTATAGTTCCTAAGCACTGTACTAAATTTAATCTAAATCGTTTGACTAGATCATATAGCTCCCATAGGACCAATCGGTCCAAAAACACGTTTTTTATACAAAATTCGATGTGTTTTGTTTGTTTGTAAAGATATTTGAAATAACTTCGGCGTTCATATCTTTTTTAAGGTATTTAAGCACTGTGTCAAATTTTATTGAAATCGGTTGACTATATCATATAGCTCCCATAGGAACGATCGGTCAAAAAAAATGTTTGCTTAAAAATTCTTCTGTTTTTGGTTTTTTGTGAAGAAATCGGACTTTATTACAAGCTAGTGGTACAGGGTATCCTAAAGTCGTCCGCGCCCGACTTTACGTCCGTCATTTTTTTAATAGCTTTTAATATTCTGAGTTTACACGAAAATTTAACCTTTGTCAAAAAGTTATTTTTTGGGTAATTTGCGAACGAGAAACACTAAAATGAGGCATAAAAAAGTTATTTAAGTACCGTTTTTGAGATTTTTTGGAAAAATGTGTTTTTGGTTACTGCTTTCACTTATTTGTGAATATCTCGTTCCATAGAATCTACAAATCTTACTCGATTTTAAAGATCTAATCTAATCTCGAATTGTTCGTATAAGAATTCGAAGAAAGTTCTTAAAGCTTAACAGGACTTAAAAAATAATAATTTCGTTAATAAAAAACAAGCTGAAAATTTGTGATTTTGAAAAATTTTCGAAAATTCGACTTTTGTTCAATAACTTTTACCTTATTTTTACATATCGTATATGACTGTAAAGTGCACATCAATACCTTGGGATCTACTTGATATTGAAGAACAAATGAAATAAGTGCCAAAAAAAAAACGTTTTTCGTGTTTTTCGAAAATTTCGAAAACGGTGCTTGAGAAAACAAAGCTTGTCATTTTCCAGTGTCTCGACCCAAAAGACAAAATACGACCACATACATAATAAGGGCAATACACGAATTTATCGAAAATCAAAAGTCAAATATTTTGAGTTTTCCTGAGATCACAAAAACGAGTCCAAATAAAACTGTTCGGTTTGGTTTAATCGTTTTCCGGAAACTTACTCAATGACCGTTTAATTTGTAAATTATTGTTATATATTTTCAAACTTTACATTGAATATTAACTAACAATTATTTTTAAAAATTCTTTTTTGATTCAACCTAAAGAAAGGATTTTTTTATAATTGTACAAATATCATACATAATAAGAGAAATACATGAATTTATTAAAATTAAAAAGTGAAATATCTTGAGTTTACCAGAGATCGCAAAAACGAATTCGAATAAAATTGTTCGGTTTGGATTTTTCGTTTTCCGGAGGTTCACTCAATGACCTTTCAATTTGTAAGCTATTGTTATATTTATGCCAACAATATTATAATGAGTTAATTTTTGAAATTAAATATTCACAGACAATTATTTTTAAATATATTTTTTTTTTATTCATGCCAAAGAAATTTTTTTTTTTTATTTGTGTATGTAAAAATATCATACATAATAAGAGAAATACACGAATTTGTCCAAAATAAAAAGTGAAATATCGCCAAAAAGAAATTCGAAATTATTCGGAGCACGCAAAAACGAATTCGAATAATATTGTTCGGCTTGATATTTTCGTTTTCCGCAGCGCAGCTGAATATTTATTTTTAGTTAGTTTTTGGTTTTTATCGGCCTTAAATGCATAAAGGCAAGAATACCCAGGCAACGATGTAGGTAAACCTAAGAACTAGGCACAGAAATAAAAATACCAGACTAACACTTTGAGAAGTAATGAAAGGAAATTTAGTCGTAGTTGGATATAGTGAACATCCGGTATGGTGAACACCTCGATACACTTATGATGAACACTTAAAGTTTTACATAGAGTACACTATTTAGTGAACAATCGAAAACCTCTGAACCAAATTTGGAAACATTTTCGAAAAAATACAAAATGTAATCAAAAACGAAATCGGGTATTCCCTTAATTGTACTTTTGCTCTTGATTGCTGCAAAATCAGCTGTTTCCTGTTGTTATTGCCTGTTTTGTTTACCTTATCATTTTCCTACAAAAATATTCTAATTATATCTTGCACAAATGCCAATTTTGAACAAATAATTAGTTCACTATATACAGACATGACTGTATATTCACCCTTGTAGACATTACCGCACTTTACAATACTCTTTTGGGCAAAAATGCCTAAAATTTCGTATTCGAGTTTTTGAGTCGGGTATAAATTTCCAATTTTCTGCTGTTAATTATTGTTGGACCATTTGCGCTTTTACCATTGTGCATTTCTGCCCAACAAAGCGAACTTCTTCATATGTTAATTTTCACTGTTAAAAGTTGTCAAAATCTAATCTATATGGAACTCTTAACAAATGGGAAGACAATGAACTTTAGATTGGTGCAGAACAAGTGGTAACCAAGAAAAGAACTCAAGATTCTTCAGTCCCTTACCAGATTGTAGTACTGAAGCGTATCTACAAATACGCACTATACACATAAACCAACGTAGGGTATTTTGGTGTCACACACACACACACACACACACACACACACACACACACGTGTACACATTCACATACAACGCTTTGGGGCGCACCGAATTGAGACTGCTCTGCCGCTGCCACATCCTCTGCTGCCGAAAAAATGCTTAAAGCGTTGCAGATTGCATTCGCTGCGCAGTCAGATGATTTCAACAACGACTTAAAAGACGACTCGATGATGCTGTTACTAATGACGACAGCGAACATGATGATGATGATGTAGATGATGATGATTATGATGATGACGATGCGGATGTTGATGATGTTGCGCATGCTAATGATGCTTATGATGATGTTCGACCGTGGCCATAGCTATTGCCCCTTTTGCCACTTGTAAGACAACTAAGACAAGAAATGCGACAGGGCTATATGCACGACTGCTGTATACCCTATAAACTCTTTGTTCCAAAAATTACACTAGTTTACACGAAAAATTGATCTTCATAAAAAAGTGTTTTTAGGGTAATTTTGGGTCGAGAAACGCGAAAATGATAATCATTTTTTTCTTAAGCACAGTTTTCGAGATCTTTTTGAAAAACTTGTTTTTGGGCAGTTGTTTCAATTTATCGTTCATATCTCTTGTAACAACATTTTATATCGACATGAATGACAATTTGATCGAAAGGTATTGATATGCTATTTGAAGTAATATATAACATGTACAGATTGTAGATGTTATAACTATTCAATGTCAAAATTAGAAAATGTTGAAGATGCTTTTTATTTACTTTTTTGTTTTTTATTAAGTCTAAGATCCTTAAAATTGGGTAAGAATTGATGCTTTGAAACCATATACGGAAATTCCAATCTTCAGTCAATCACACTTTAATAAGAAAAAAAGTTTTTCACTCAAAGTGTTCAATTCACGAATTTGCAAGCAGCAGTAATTGTGATTTTTATACCCTGTACCGTATGGTCCAAGGGTATATTAAGTTTGTGCAAGCCGAAAATGTATGTAACATATAGAAGGAGACGTCGGAGACACCCCAAAGTTACCTAAAATATGATCAGGGTGAATAGAGAAGTCGATATACCCATGTCCGTCTGTCCGTCTGTCCGTCTGTCCGTCCGTCCGTCTGTCCGTCCGTCCGTCCGTCCGTGTGAACGCCTAGATCTCAGAGATGGTAAGAGCTAGAGTTACCAAACTTTCACATTAGATCCCATATTATTCCATAGGAGGCAAGTTTATTTTATTTTTTTGATATCGGGGATAAATTATATAGCTCCCATAGGGGTGTTTGAGACGACCTCGAAAAAAAAAGCGTTTTAGATGAATAATTCGTTTGTTTATGAAGATATCGTAACGAAATTTGGCAATCGAAAGTTTTTTATAGTTCCCAATCACTGTACCAAATTTGATCAAAATCGGTTGATTATATCATGTAGCTCCCATAGGACCGATCGGCCAAAATAACTTTTTTAAAGAAAAATTGGCTATATTTCGTTTTTTAATAAAGATATCCTAACCAGATTTGGCGTTTGGAAATTTTTTAGACCACTTAAGCAATGTGCCAAATTTGAACAAAATCGGTGGACTATATCATATAGCTCCCATAGGTCCGATCTTCCAAAACATCGATTTTTTAACAAAATTTGTTGTGTTTCGTTTGTTTGTTAAGATATTGGGACCAAATTTGACATTCGTGAGTATTTTATAGTTCCTAAGCACTGTACCAAATTTAATCCAAATCGTTTCACTAGATCATATAGCTCCCATAGGACCAATCGGTCCAAAAACACGTTTTTTATACAAAATTCGATGTGTTTTGTTTGTTTGTAAAGATATTTGAAATAACTTTGGCGTTCATATCTTTTTTAAGGTATTTAAGCACCGTGTCAAATTTTATTGAAATCGGTTGACTATATCATATAGCTCCCATAGGAACGATCGGTCAAAAAAAAAATTTTTGCTTAAAAATTCTTCTGTTTTTGGTTTTTTGTGAAGAAATCGGACTTTATTACAAGCTAGTGGTACAGGGTATCCTAAAGTCGTCCGCGCCCGACTTTACGTCCGCCATTTTTTTTAATATGTTAAGCTTTAAAAGAATTCTGGTACAAAAATGCTAAGATCTTAAAAATTCGGGTTAGAATTGTAGAAGCTATGGAGCCATGTACGGAAATTCCAAAAACTCAATCAAATTTTAGTAGGTACGAAAAAAAGTTGTTTACTCAAAGTTTTTCATTTGTGTTCAATTCACGAATGCAGTTGCGATTTTTCGTTCATGGTTTCATAACATCTACAGGTCCGAACCGATTCCATAGATCTTAGGTTCGAAATGTTCGAAAAGGAATTCGCTTTCAGCTTAAAGCTTAACAGATTTTTAAATATTTTTTTGTTCATAAAAAGCATGCTACAAATTTGTTTTTTAAAAAATGCTCGAATACTTTTTTTTAGACTCTGGTTCCTGGATCTGTAACTTTTATAATTTTTCCATAAAATGTACAGTTGCTATCCGATTTCTTAGATCTTAGACTGGAAACGTTCGAAAAAGAATTTCCTTTCAGCCTAAAGCTTAATAAAAAGCAAGCTAAAAATTTGTTATTTTCAAAAATGGTCGAATATGAAAATTTGTTTAGACTTTGATATCTTGAAACTTCTAAAATTTTTACTTAATCTGTTAGTTCCTACATGTTCTATAAAAATAAAAACCACATCAATATCTTTCGATCGTATTGGGCGTTTTAAAATATCATGAGCAAATTTATGTCAGTTATAACTTTTTTTAAAAATACAAATTTGTGTAAGGCTCGATAAAAATTGGTTCACTATTTTATATAGCTACCATACAAAAATTGAACCACTTGTCTGCGCAGTCGAACTTGGTCACTTCTTTGCGTCCCATTGTAAAGTTCATGGCATCGTGATTCTGATCTATGAATTTTATACCTCAAAAAATAGAATTTGAAAAACAGCTTCTTCTGGAATCGCACTGAAAGTTTCCACCGAAACATGAAAATCAAGTGAAATGTCTTGCGAAGTCAGAAGTGCCCAGCTTTAGTAAAAATGTCAGCATGTTTTATTTATTTATTAAGGCTTACAAAAATCCATATACCAAATATTGTTGACTAGCTTACTAAGAAAGTTCTCAAGCAGAGTACCAAATTTAGCCATACTCCGACTAACATATTATGTGAACCCGATAGTTCCGTTGTTTTTTTGTTTTGTTTATAAAGATATCGCAACAAACTTACGCATTCTGAAGCTTTTGGAGCTCCCAAGCAGTGTTTATTATATCAAGCAGCCTTTAAAAGGGCCGATTGGTAGAAATTTAACCATGCTCCGACTACTTTATTATATAGATCCGATAGTCCCGATGTTTTTTGGTTTGTTTATAAAAATATCGCAACAAACTTACGCATGATGCAGCTTTTTGAGCTCCCAAGCAGTGCTTATTATAATAAGCAGCCTTAAAAGAGCCGATCGTTCGAAATTCAAACACGCTCCGACACTTTATTATATAGATCCGATAGGCCCAATGTCTTTTGCTTTGTTTACAAAGATATCGCAGTAAGCTTTGGCATTCTGCTGCTTTTGGAGCTCCCAAGCAGTGTTTATTATATCAAACAGCCTTTAAAGGGCCGATCGTTCGAAATTTAACCATGCTCTGACTACTTTATTATATAGACCCGATAGGCCCAATGGCTTTTGCTATCTTTATAAAGATATCGCAGTAAGTTTTGGCATTGTGCTGCTTTTGGAGCTCCCAAGCAGTGTTTATTATATCAAACAGCCTTTAAAGGGCCGATCGTTCGAAATTTAACCATGCTCTGACTACTTTATTATATGAACCCGATAGTCCCGATGTTTTTTAATTTGTTTATTAAGATATCGCAACAAACTTACGCATTCTGCAGCTTTTTGAGCTCCTAAGCAGTGTTAATTATATCAAGCAGCCTTCAAAAGGCCGATCGGTCGAAATTTAACCACGCTCCGACTACTTTAGTATATGAACCCGATAGTCCCGATGTTTTTTAATTGGTTTATTAAGATATCGCAACAAACTTACGCATTCTGCAGCTTTTTGAGCTCCTAAGCAGTGTTTATTATATCAAGCAGCCTTTAAAGGGCCGATTGGTAGAAATTTAACCACGCTCCGACTACTTTAGTATATGAACCCGATAGTCCCGATGTTTTTTAATTGGTTTATTAAGATATCGCAACAAACTTACGCATTCTGCAGCTTTTTGAGCTCCTAAGCAGTGTTTATTATATCAAGCAGCCTTTAAAGGGCCGATTGGTAGAAATTTAACCACGCTCCGACTACTTTAGTATATGAACCCGATAGTCCCGATGTTTTTTAATTGGTTTATTAAGATATCGCAACAAACTTACGCATTCTGCAGCTTTTTGAGCTCCTAAGCAGTGTTTATTATATCAAGCAGCCTTCAAAGGGCCGATCGGTCGAAATTTAACCATGCTAAGACTACTTTATTATATAATCCCGATAGGCCCAACGTCTTTGCTTATAAAGATTTCGGAGTAAGCTATGTTTTGCTCCAAATGATGTCATCTGAAAGCAAGAATTAAATTTATTGAAAAAATAATTAATTTTTGATTAAAATTCATTGATGATAAAGAACTTAAGTTAGATAAAATGATTTTAAAATCATAGCTCAAGAGCAAAGAGTCCGATTTGCATTGTTTTTTACAAATTATTTATGTAAGGAATAAGATTTATTTCGGTTAAATTTTTGAGAAACCCAAATTGCATAGTTCCAAAATTAAAAAAAAATCGCCTAGGAGAGTAAATTTGAGACAATGTTGGGATTCCTATTATGAGGATATTTTTAAATTTTTTTTCATTTTAGCTTGGTTTTGTAGGGCATGAAGGTTACTCCTTAAATTTCACCTCACTGCTTCAATTTTTTACAATATTTTAGAATTCGAATATATAAAAAATCTTACCAACTCCCTTTAACACGTTTGAACTAGTTACGTATTTGCTTAAAGTTTGTCCATTATGAATCCTCTCAACAGTATTTATCAGCTATAATACCCTGAAATCTCGTCTATATAGTGTATATAACAACTGCAGAGTCGATAAAGATAAAGAAGAAGAAGTAAAGATGAAGCATTAATAATACATTTTAGACACTTGCAAAGCTTGCTTATTATCCAAAACACGATCAGTCGCTGCACAAGGACAGACGCAGGCTCAACATCTGACTTCTGCGCAAGATCGCAGATCGTCGGTCGTTCCTTCCCCCTGCTCCGCCCTGCCTATCGCTGTACTCCCTCTGCACTTGCACTTGCAACCAGAGAGCCATGTCTATTAGCCTGATTGCCTTTCAGTTTGGGACTGGTCTATAGCTATGGCTTAGTCTTTTGGGCGTTCCACAATAACGCGGCATTTGTTGATCATCATGTCGATGATGATGATGTTGTTGTTGTCGTTATTGTTGTTGTTGTTGTTGCTGTTGTTCATGCAGCATCATTAAATTATTATTTCCTCGAGTTATTTTTCATTTCGTTGCCTATATGAACGCACACAGAGTTTCGGCCTTTGTTTGTTGCTACGTATAAGGTAAAAAAAATATGGTAGAAAAAAAAAGTTCGAAATCGCGTGTCTAATGCGTTTATAGTACAGTACGCTGAGAGTATGAGATGGCCAATACTGTGTTGCTGTTGTTGTTGGTTGTGTTTTTTTCTCAGCTTGAAGTTGGCTCTGGGCTTTGACTTCAAGTCTGGCTTTTACCTTGCCTAATGTCTCTTAATTATACACGCTACATACACACACACACACACATACATTTATGCTGCGACCCAAAGATACAAAAAAAAAAAAAGTATCCAAGTATCCAAGACAAAGCAAACTGCAAACAGTTCCAAAGCAGTCAAAAGCAGCCAAAAGATTTCATGTCAACCCATCAAATGCACGTCAAGTCATGCCAAAAGTTCCTCAAGGGACTCCAAATCCTCACTTGTTGTTGTTATTGTTGTTGTGGTCTGAAGCAGCGTCTCGCTTTCCTGAGAAAAACACATTGACTGCCGTCTGGACCCTTTTTATTTTTTTCTTGTCAGCCAATTTGATGCAAGTTTGTGTTTTTTTTTGCGAACTTACCTTTTGAACGTTGTCAAAAATTCTACAAACTCATAAATGTGCAGGTAACTCAAAAAAAAGCGCAAATTTAGTTATGCCCAAGAGAATTCCTTAGAAACAAAGTGCATAGAAGTCCTTTAAGATCATTTAAAGGTGACATACGAGACTTGGGTGCAGCACTAAAAATTAAGGAGTGCTTGGACTTCTTCTTCTGTCAGTCTCAACCCCCAGTGGAGCATAGGGCCTCGAAAATGCTCTTGTACCGAACTCTATTACGGAATTCACGGCAGATATCATTCTTTGATTAGCTGGCGGCTTCTAGTTCATGATCAATAGATCTTCTGCATGATTTTGTTAGCGCACCAACGCGACGACTTCTTCCCTAAGGATTCCAACGAAGTGCCTGTCGAGCGAGGTTCTTGTTGGATCTCCGAAAGGTATGCCTAATCGCCCATCGCCACTTAGGCTCGCATACTTCTACTGGCGCAGGTTTCTGGTCAGTTACGTTCCAGATATCTATATTACTAATTTGGACTTGACTATAACTCGTAAGCTAAGCGTCTTCGAGCGAAAAGAAGCTTAATCTGTGATCACTAAACCAAAATATTTTTCCAACTTTAAATGGCTATAACTCGTAAACTAAGCGTCCTAGAACAAAAAGGAGCATAATTTGTAATCACTCACCAAAATTTTTGTCCAACTTTAAATGGCTATAACTCGTAAACTCTTCTAGCCAATTGACTAAGAACTTTTGTATCTCAAACTTTTTCCTTCAAAAAAAAAAACTGGTTGCAGCTTCTACATCAGCTCAATCTTACAAACAGATCTTCCTTATCTATCTGACTTAATGTAACTCAGGTGCGGCAAAAAGCATTTATGCTACTGCTTGGAAATACAAATTTCTTAAAGATATTCCAGCATTTTCCAAGCTGAAGTCTGTACTATTGGAAGATGTGCAGAATTCAATCTGCGAAAGAACTACCATGACAAGGATATTTTCATCCTGTCTGATAGTCAAGCTGCAATAAAGGCTTTAAGCAAAGCCAAGATCACATCAAGGCTGGTCAAAGAATTGAGAACGCCACTAGATAATTTAAGATCCAGGAATAGGCTCACGATTAGATGGATTCCAGGACATAACAACATTCCCGGAAATGAGCTGATAGATAAACTTGTTGCAACACCGCTAATCGGTCCTGAACCACACTGTGGGATTGGTAACCACGTGGTACGTGACCTACTGAGAATAGAGGAGAATAAAAAACGACTGCTTCACTGGACACAGATGCCAGGGCTTAAACAGTCAAAAACCCTCCTCTCCAACTACAACCGTAAGAGGTTCAAAGTCATGGAAAGTCACGGGAAGAAAACCGTGAGAATGAGAAATGAGCTGGCCGATAATCTTGCAAGAACCGGTGCAGTAACACCGCTAATCGATCCTGAACCACACTGTGGGGTTGCTAACCACGTTGTCAGGGACCTACTGAGAATAGAGGAGAATAAAAAACGACTGCTTCACTGGACACAGATGCCAGGGCTTAAACAGTCAAAAACCCTCCTCTCCGACTACAACCGTAAGAGGTTCAAAGTCATGGAAAGTCACGGGAAGAAAACCGTGAGAATGAGAAATGAGCTGGCCGATAATCTTGCAAGAACCGGTGCAGTAACACCGCTAATCGGTCCTGAACCACACTGTGGGATTGGTAACCACGTGGTACGAGACCCACTGAGAATAGGGGAGAATAAAAAACGACTGCTTCACTGAGCACAGATACCAGGGCTTAAACAGTCAAAAACTCTTCTCTCCAACTACAACCGTAAGAGGTTCAAAGTCGGAAAGTCACGGGAAGAAAACCGTGAGAATGAGAAATGAGCTCGCCGATAGTCTTGCAATAACCGGTGCAGCAACACCGCTAATCGGTCCTTACCCACATTGTGGGATTGGTAACCATGTGGTACGGGACCCACTGAGAATGGAGGAGAATAACAAACGACTGCTTGACTGGGCACAGATACCAGGGTTTAAACAGTCAAAAACCCCCCTCTCCAACTACAACCGTAAGAGGTTCAAAGTCATACTAACTCACGAGAAGAACAGAAAATCCTGACGGGCCTTCTGATGGGACATTGTCGGTTCCGCAACCACTTAAACAAAATTGGCATAGCGGATAAGGAACTATGTCGTCGCTGTATCATGGAGGAAGAAACTTCTTCGCATGTATTATGTGAATGTTTGGCACTCGCCGGTAAAAAAAATTAAGCTCCTGGGTATGTACGTTCTGCCACGGGAGATTGTTATTACCATACGTTAGGTTAGGTTACACTGGCCGGCCACAACAGAGTGCAGCCTAGCATAGACCTTTTGGTCCTTAGCTGTGCCAGATTTGAGGTTATTACGCAAAGTGATGGTCGGTTAAAAATTTTACTTTTTTAGCGAAATGAAGTAGCCGCCCAACTTGCAGCCTGGCCACTTCTTCTAGACCGACAAACGCTGGTTCTCCTAGGGTGGTCAGACGATGTCTAGAGATGGCTGGGCAGTCGCAGAGTACGTGTGCTAGGGTCTCAGGGACTTCCGGATCCCTGCAGATCCTGCATGATTCGCTTGCCGTTAGTCCCATCTTATGCGCATGCTTCGCTAAGAGGCAGTGTCCTGTTAGCACACCCGCGATGGTCCTGCATTCAGTGCGTGAGAGTTTCATTATAAAGTTACTTTGTTTCTTGCCGTAATGAGCCAGCATGATTTTCGCTGTGTGACAGCTGTCTAGATTTTTCCATCTAGCTTCATCTCTGCGCTTCATGTTGCACTCCAGCATAACGTAGAGATGTTTGATCGGTCGGCGTACGTCGTGTATCTGTCCCTCCGGAAGCTCAGCACCGCTTTTGGAAATTGCATCCACCATTTCATTCCCCATTATGCCTTTATGTCCAGGCACCCAGTAGATATGCAGTTTACGAGCCGCAGCTAATCTCTGGATGACTGCCTGGCATTCAAGGACGTGGAAGGATGTTGTTACCATAAGTCCAAACAAAATGCTGCAATACATGCAGGCCCTTGAACTTTTGGAAGAGCTCTAGCCCAATAATAATAATAAAGATGTTCCATATAGTTTTATTCTTGAATTAAAATTGCAAAGAACCAGTACCAAAGTTACCAAATAGCTGATTTTGTCAAAATTTCTTCCCATATGATACTTGTAAAACAGGCGCTATGAAGAGCTACGCATTGCTGACGCTTAACTTAAGTTTAAAATGTACTAACAGTTCCACAAAAATGATCCAACATTTTTTAAAATTAATTAAATTTCTACCGATCGGCCCTTTAAAGGCTGTTTGATACAATAAACACTGCTTGGGAGCTCCAAAAGCTGCAGAATGCGTAAGTTTGTTGCGATATTTTTATAAACAAATCAAAAAACATCGGGACTATGGGGTCTATACAATAAAGTAGTCGGAGCATGGTTAAATTCCCACCGATCGGCCCTTTAAAGGCTGCTTGATATAATAAACACTGCTTGGGAGCTCCAAAAGGTGCAGAATGCGTAAGTTTGTGGCGATATCGTTATAAACAAACCAAAAAACATGGGAACTATCGGGCTCATATAATAAAGTAGTCGGAGTATTGCTAAATTTGGTACACTGCTTGAGAAGATTTCGTTGTGTTGAAGTTTCACTTTCTTAGTAAGTTCAGGGGAGCTAAACTAGAGTTTTAAATGTACTAACAGTTCCACAAAAATGTTCCAAAATTTTTTAAAATTTTACAGACATTAAATTTGCCTATAAGTAAATTTCACTTTGAGCATAGCTTTTATTTTATTGCTCCAAAAACCAAAAATGTACTGCTTCAGTCTCTTCAACTGCAGCTTGAACTGCTTGCACTGCACTGCACTGTAATTGCAGTAGCCGGCCGCAGCATGTGGCATATGTGGCGTATGCGTAACATACAAAATGCGTGACTTTAAAGCGCCCCACCAGCTCGTTAATGATCGGCAATTAATTTAATGATCCAGAAGGCAAACAGCTGGAGCACGCAGCTCGGAAGCCACACAACAAAATATTTCCACAGACACCACCACCGCACCGACCAAGTGCAGTTCAAATTACAGGCAGTGAGTGGTACGGGGAGAAACGTTCAGGGTCTACACCAAAGACCGGGCGTTGAGATTTACTCTGGCCAGTCGTCGGCGGCGGCGGCGGCGGCATTTGTCAAGGCTTCATTTGAAGTTATTAAATATAATTACGTGTAATTGACAATAAATTGCTGAGAGCGAGTCTCTATATAAGTATTGTACTGTGTACGGCGGCCTGGGAACTTTGCTTGTTCGGACATCTTAATGCTAGGTTTACACTAAAAAACATGAGGAACTGTGCCAAAGTGGTGCAAAGTATGTAACAAAGAGTAAAAATTTTAATTCAAAAAATAGAAATGCAAAACAAATTAAAGGGTATCCCAAATTATTTTTTTAAAAGCCTTTGGCATCTTTAAAAAATAAAACCTAAGAGTAATTTGGTTTAAAACCATTTAATGCATCGATTCCTATGCCTGTTCTGACTCGCTTAAACTCCTTAGTTTAATAAACTCTAAAAACTATTCCACTTAACCAATTATTATGACAAACCTTTGTCACATTCCGTGACGCAGTGTGAACCCAGCATAACACGTTCCTCAACACTGATTTATGTCGCCCGACATTTCAGACGCTTTTGGTAACAAACTCGAAGCGTTCATCGCCTTTTTCCGTGTGCGTGTAAATAAAATCGTGTGAGTCTTGACACCAATTTTCACACGTTATGGTCCGTGTTTAAGATCGCAGCTTGTGCGGTCAGACAACAACTTTAATGAAAATCAAACAAATTTCAAAAAAATCTTACACATATTTTTTTTTTGTAACAATTATGAGACACGACTTTTAGGCATTCCGACAAAATTATGAGCCAGACAGATACATAGCAAGAGCATGTGAAAAGCAGTTCAAATTTTGGTACAATAAGCTGAACGGAAAATGCCTTAAAAGTGGATAACTTTGGGTTTTTGATGGGGAATTTTGATAGCAGAGTTACATAAGCAAAAAGTGTTTTTATGCAACTTTATAGGTAATTAAATAAAGTGAGTTTAATAAGAATTTTGATATTCAACGCATTTGTGTAGGTTGCTTAAAACAAATTAAAAATTTTGGTTCACCCTAAAAAAACGTCAAATGATTTTTTGCTTCGAGCTTCAGAAGTTTAAAAACTCATTCAATAAATTGAGTTTAACAAGAATTTTGATATTAATTGCAGAAAATTAGGGTCACCCTAAAAACCGTCGAATGTTATAAATGTATTAAGTTTGTGCAAGCCGAAAATGTATGTAACATATAGAAGGAGACGTCGGAGACACCCCAAAGTTACCTAAAATATGATCAGGGTGAATAGAGAAGTTGATATACCCATGTCCGTCTGTCCGTCCGTCCGTCCGTGTGAACGCCTAGATCTCAGAGATGGTAAGAGCTAGAGTTACCAAACTTTCACATTAGATCCCATATTATTCCATAGGAGGCAAGTTTATTTTATTTTTTTGATATCGGGGATAAATTATATAGCTCCCATGGGGGTGTTTGAGACGACCTCGGCAAAAAAAGCGTTTTAGATGAAAATTTCGTTTGTTTATGAAGATATCGTAACCAAATTTGGTATTCGAAAGTTTTTTATAGTTCCCAATAACTGTACCAAATTTGATCGAAATCGATTGACTATATCATATAGCTCCCATAGGACCGATCGGCCAAAATAACTTTTTTAAAGAAAAATTCGCTATATTTCCTTTTTTATAAAGATATAGTAACCAGAATAGGCGTTTGGAATTTTTTTAGAGCACTTAAGCAATGTGCCAAATTTGAACAAAATCGGTTGACTATATCATATAGCTCCCATAGGTCCGATCTTCCAAAAAATCGATTTTTTAACAAAATTTGTTGTGTTTCGTTTGTTTGTTAAGATATTGGGACCAAATTTGACATTCGTGAGTATTTTATAGTTCCTAAGCACTGTACTAAATTTAATCCAAATCGGTTGACTATATCGGATAGCTCCATAGTAAAACGTTTTTTATACAAAATTCAATGTGATTCGTTTTTTTGTAAAGATATTTGAACTAAATTCGGCATTCA
Source organism: Chymomyza amoena (assembly GCA_037043745.1). NCBI lineage: Eukaryota > Metazoa > Arthropoda > Insecta > Diptera > Drosophilidae > Chymomyza > Chymomyza amoena. Next base: position 45,623 of record JBAMAX010003791.1, read on the forward strand.
GATCTTTTTTATGGTATTTAAGCACTGTGTTAAATTTTATTGAAATCGGTTGACTATATTATATAGCTCCCATAGGAACGATCGGTCAAAAAAAATTTTTGCTTAAAAATTCTTCTGTTTTTGGCTTTTTGTGCAGGAACCGGACTTTATTGCAAGCTAGTGGTACAGGGTATCCTAAAGTCGTCCACGCCCGACTAAGAGCAAAATTTTATCCTAATTCCGGATAGTCCTTTCAAAAATATAATATGTATGTGGCCTGCAATTTTTCGCTTTGATTTTTTTCAATCCCACATTTTTTATTTGCGATCCCTGGACAAAAGTCAGCTCTGCGTTAAGTTTAAAAAAGCAACTACCTTTTGAAGACTTTGATGCAGCTATCTCGTAACACAAAAAATACATTGCTCCACCCTAAAAATGGCCAAAATGAATTTTTCCTTAGAACTGATGTATTTGTTGCACAATAAACTTTATTCTGTTAATTAGTTTTAATTGAAAGAAACAGTTGAAATCCAAAGAGATCTTTTTTACAAATAGTAGGCCTAAGTCTGACGGTATAGCGTTTAGAAGTATAGATTTCAAGATAGTAACTTAAAAAATATCTGCTTAAAGCAGAGTTCTTTTAGAAATCACCAGGGAGCTAAAACTAACCAAAATTAGTCATTACATTGAGCTAGAAACAATACTTGGTTGGTCCTCCCTAAAAACCACTACAAATTATTATGGAACAGAAATTATAAATTTGATAAAATGTATGCTTTAAAAGCAATTTGAAGTAAGAAAATGTACAGTAGGGGTCTTAACGAAAATAACTTATTAGCTAACCTGAAATTAACAAAAAAATCAAACGAATCTGTCGATATTCCACTGTTTATCTTCGATGCATTCCTATATTTCCCATATCTGCTTAATTTTAAGATAGTTATTAACTTAAAAATGAGCGCCTACAATAGCCAACATTTGTAAAGTTATTTCGAAACAAATAAGTTTTGGTCCACCCCAAACGCAGCTACAATGCATTTTTGCTGATAATTGGAATGTTTGTTGTACGATTTTTATAAACTATATATTGCTGTAAAATAATCAACGACTATCGAAATCGAAATTTGCCATAAATTAAATGCAACGACGGAAGTTGAAGAATACTTTACTTGGTCCACCCTAAAAATCGGTAAAATTCATTTTTAAACAGAAATTATAAGTTTTTTTAATGTATGGCTTAAAAGCAATTTGAAGTGAGAAAATATACAGAAAGGGCTTTAAAGAAAATGTATTATCTCCTGAAAACGAAAAAACCAAACGAATCTTTTTGTCGATATTCCACTTTTTATTTTCGATACATTCATATATTTCCCATATATGTTAAATTTGAAGATAGTTATTAGCTTAAAAATGTGCTTCTACAATAGCCAACATTTATAAAGCTATTTCGAAACAAACAAGTTTTGGTCCACCCTAAACGCAGCTACAGTGAATTTTTGCTTATAATTGGAGTATTTGTTGTACGATTTTTGTAAACTAAATATTGCTGCTAAATAATCGATGACTATCGATTTCGAAATTGGCCATAAGTCTATATATAATAAAAGAAACTTATGTTTTACGTGTTACGAAGGTTCTCATGAACGCTTCGATGAATTTCAAACCTGATTTCTGTAGTGTGGTAGCAGGTTGTCAATACGGAGGTTATTAAGCTGTAATTTCGATGAGTTTGTGTGTATTGGTTCGTGAGATATGAGCATTTTTGTGAATTTCAAGGTTTTTGCTGTGTATATTGCCATATATCTGAATCATCAATGTTCGAGGTCCAACATCGTTTCAATCATTGAAAACAATGAATGGCGTATTGTGTGAAACGTATCGAAATGCATGTCAAAAATTGAATTTGTTGCAAAATGATTTGCACTGGGATCAAACTTTATCAGATGCAGCTATTACGGCTCATACATATCAAATACGTGTTCTATTTGCGATTATTTTGGCAACAAGTTTTCCATCAAATCCACCTGAATTGTGGATAAAATATCAAGATTATTTATCAGAAGATATTTTGCTTCGAGTACGTCATGGAAAACGTAATCCTAGTAATGGAAGTTGCACGCCAGAAGGTTTTACAATGAAGCATTTAATTCATAAGATGCTATCTAATGAAATTAAGACAAATTGGGAATGTTCGTCAGTCCTAATCGATCGAATGCATGATGTATTTGCTAATTTGGCAAGAGCAACTGCAACAGTATGCACTCATTAATTTTTGAGGATTATTGGCATATCCTCAATCGTTCACTGCCCAGAAATGTTGAGGATCGCAAATGAACGTGCAAAGAATTCTATGTAAGCACAGACTCCGTGCAAGCGCGACATTTCGACTAATTAATCGATTGCTGAAGATTGTGCGCAAACGATCGACTATGGCATACACTATATGGCAAAAATCGCATATTTTGTCAGATAAGCTAACTATCGACGAAGTCTTCATGATCGTTTGTTCGAAGACGGTTTCAGCAGCTCCTTCATTTTCGAAGAAAGTTTGGGCCGAGGACAACGTCTGACCGGGTCTCACTAGTATACATATCAATAAAGTGAATTAAATTTCTGTTTCTGGTCGAACATTTGCGAAAAAAATTCTGAGCCGGATACAGACAGTTCATTACCTATATTATCTAAAAATACTAAGCTGCGATATATCGATACATCGATGTTTCCAGTTAAAAAAGATTGCTTACTTCTCTATAAACGAGTAATTAATTAATTATTTCCTAAGTAGACCAAAACAGTCTGAACATGCTATCAGAATGTTCTGTATTAAGTTTTCAAACAGGTATACAGGTATGCAACCAAAAAAATATCGTTATCGAGTTTTGAGCATTTAGTTAGCTAAGGTACAGTTGCGTTCAAAAACAGCTGTGTTTTAAGTTCTCATTCAGTACGCAGCAATATGAACTATTTAAAGCACTTTAAAACTTGGAAAACTCGATTTGTAGCCGCATCTCGACTATTAAAAAAACATTTTATTAAGATCAATGGTAATTTGTATAATTATTTCTATTATAAGATACATTAAATACTTCCATTATTAATTATTAGATACAGCTTTTAATATAATTTTACTTTATTAACCGCCGTATAATTGTTGGCCACATGACTTGCCAAAGACGCTCATCATGTGGCTCATAAAAAATATGTACATAGGTATATATATATATATGTATATAACACATATAAACTTTTGCCTATATACTCGTACAATCGGATATGTGTGAATATTTTAGATATATCGATTGGTACAACAAAACATTTTGCCTTTTATCAATTAACAGCATTAAATTGTATCTGTTGCGACCAAAAAAAAATAAAGTTAAAAGTGTGCCGACAAATAATTAGATTGAAATATGTTGCTCGATAAGTTGGCCTACACGCGCACAGATATACAGACACATACACAGATACAGATACACAAAAGCACAGATACACAAACACATAGATACACAGATACATGCGTGAAGTATTTCAATTGTTGAGGAAGGCGTTCTACGCTAGTGAAATACACTGCAGCTATATTTAAAAACAAAATATTAAATAAAATTTCCTTATCAAGATCTAGATTAAAAGAAATTTTTATAAAAGAAATCAGAAATAATTATACAATAGTTGATGTTTAGAAAAAGTAAAGATACTTAGAAGCTTTGTATCTTTTAGTTGGTATCAAAACTGCATTTCTTTAGGAGCTTTAAATATGGTATCAAAATCTTAGGCTTAGGCTATACACATTTTGCATATCTTGAAAATAGATAAGCTTGTAGTACAGTGTATATAAAATCGTACGAGTATATAGCTAAATCTAAACAATAAAATCGACCGACCCGATCGTCCGCCCATTCACACCTTTTGCCAGCAGCGGTCGAATCGCTTTGTTAATTGTGTTGTTCCCAGAGTTGTTTTTATTTTTATTTTTTTGCTGTTCTCAGTCTATACGATGTATATAATTTTATCTAATAAAAATGCAATAAAAAGCCGTCTATGAGTGCCTTTGATGCGCCTGCTTTGTAGTTTTGCCGAACAAACAATTTGTGGAACCCAACCCAACCCAACCCAAGTAAAAACTAATACAATTAATTTGTTAATTGCAACTTTTTCCCATGACATGTTTTGTATCTTGAAAAGAACAAAGTATTTTAGTGGAATACAAAGTACAGACAAGCTGCCACCACTTAGCGGGCATGTTATGGAATTAAATTAGAATTCGAAGTAGAAGCAATTTCGATGAATTTCGAATTTGCTTCGAATCGTTGTTATTTCGATTCGACAGCGATTCATAGGTCTATTGCTTTTTTATGGCAAAGTTTTGGTTTTGGAAAAAATTAATGATTATTATGCTTACTAAGCCCTTACCCATACGTCATGAGTCAATGTCCTGGTGAGCTCGTCATATGCCATGTATAGTGACGTCACAATGCCTATCGCCAGCGTGTTATCAAAACGCTTTTAAAGATATCTTATTTGTTAAACTAGTTTAAGCGGCTTAGAAGTTACGTGTAAACAGAAGCACATATGCCAGCATACGGGTAAAGCCTTCCTTATATTACTACACTGCCGGGCAAAAGTCCCCGGAGACCTTATAATTACTCCTTAAAATTCAAGAAATTGATCATAAACGTTTGAAACTATTGATATGAATGTAAAAAAACTTTATTGTAAAGATTGTTTTTTTTTTAAACTATTCCATATATTATTTCAAATGGAACAGATAATGTGTTTGTACTCATACAACGATTATAATTTTTTCTTGTTAAAATATCCACCTTTAGCTTTTAACACTTTTGCGACGATTTGAGGAATTCTGTTGAGAAGTTGCTTCAAGAACTGTTGGTTCAATCCAGAGAGTTTCGTCTCGACATACACTGTTTCCTGACATGACGATCAAGTTCCTCATAAAGAAGTTTGATTAGGATTTAGATCAATGAATTGGGCTTCGCTTCATAGTACGCGTAACAATAAACTCGGAATGATTTACTCTCGGAATGGTTAACTTTCCGAGTTTATTGTTACGCGTACTATGAAGCGAAGCCCAAATCCCTGATCTAAATCCTATCAAACTTCTTTATGAGGAACTTGATCGCTATGTCAGGAAATAGTGACTGTCTTCGAAAAAAAAACTCTCTGGATTGATAGTAGTTTATTGATATTGCTGATAATTCAAAATACTTATTCGATCAATTTAAAAACACAGCTTAAAGCTCTTTTCGAGTTCCCTAACCAATTCCGTATAATTTCTCGAGTATGCGGAAACTTTTGCCCGGCAGTGTATTACAATTATTAAATTTTTATTTACAAGCTTGTATATTTGTTAATTTAAATTGAACCTAGCTTACGTAAATCGTTTAAAATACATATAAAAAACTTAAGAACTAAACTTTAGAAAAATATGTCGGTGGTTAAAGCCGCTCGCGGACGACTTTTGGATACCCTTTACCATCAACCACATAAGAACTACATAAGAAATAAGATTCCTAAATTTGTTTTGAATATTCTTATAAACAAACAAAAAACAGACGAGTTGTGCACCAAAAACGTTTTTTTGACCGATCGATCCGATATACGGATATAATCAAACGATTTTGACCAAATATGGTACACTTCGCAAACGATTTATTCATCTTAGAATGTTAGTGTTTTTTAAGGTCCTCTGAAACAACTATCATAGGGACTATATAATGTAACCGGATCTGTCCAAAGCTATATGATATAATCAACCAATTTTGACCAAATTGCTGCAGTGCTTGGGAACTCTAAAAAACTTCCGAATGCCAAATTTTGCAAACGATGTTATTCATTTAAGATTTATGAATGTTCATCAAGGTCCTCTAGAACAACTCATATCAAAAAAATACTTTAGTTAACTTTGGGAGGGTCTTCAACGTCTCCTTATGGAGGTTGCATACATTTTCCACAAACTTATAATAACCTTCGTATGCAAAGAGAAATAAATAACGAAATATGATTACAAAATTTGTTTTAGATATTCTTATAAAAACACAAAAAACAGACAGTGTGCACCAAAAACCTTTGTTTAGACCGAGTCCATCCGATATACGATATAGTCAACCGATTTTGACCAAATATGGTACACTTCTCACCAAATTTCGCAAACGATTTATCCATCTAAGAATTTTAGTGTTTTTTAAGGTTCTCTGAAACAACTATGATAAGGACTTTATAATGTAACCCGATCGGTCCAACGCTATAGTGATATAATCAACCAATTTTGACCAAATTGCTTAAGTGCTTGGAAACTCTAAAAAATTACCGAATGCCAAATTTTGCAAACGATTTATTCGAGTTCTAAGATTTTTGGAGTTAATTAAGGTACCGTCTGAACAACTCTCATAGGGGCTATATAATCTTAAGGCCCCGATATCAGAAAAAATAAAATAAGCATTTGCTTTGGAATACTAAGAGATGTAGTCTGAAAAGTTTAGTTTTGTATAGCTACTTACTATCTCTGAGATCTATGGAGCTCTTACAAACGTACAGAAGAACATGGATATATGCCGACTATTTCTAGTCAACTTGATGATAACTTTGGGAGGTCTTCGACATCTCTTGCTAGGGTGTTACTAATATCTTCGGTTTGCACAAACTTAATATACCCTTCCTGAGCCATATGGTAGAAGCTACACAATATATAGGGTGCGTCATCTGTTGGTTCGTTTGTTAGTTGTGAATTATTTGACGGGTATATTACGAATTATGAGTGTTAAACAAGCATACGAGCAGATGGCCCACCCATTTTTTTTCCCATTTTGTAGAGTTTATGATATATTGCTTGTAATTCTAAATAGAGACTTAAAATAAAGTCACTACTGCTTATCATCTTCGTCCGATTTTTTTACTTAAAATGTATCCACAAAATTTTATTGATGTTTCTGTTCAAAGCAGTTCGTTGTTATACCCTTAAAGTAGGGTACATTAGTTACTGCAAACAACTTTGACTGTAAAGCTGAAAGCATGTTAAATACCTAAAAAATTCCAAAATATTAAGATAATCTAAGAAAGAATCCGGTACAGCTGTCCGTTTTCTAGAGTTCCTAATTTTTTGACCAAGAGATCTTCATCATTCTACGGCGAATGGAACTTAAAGATTCATGCCAGAAATATGGCCTAAAGTTTCCATAGCCTAAAATTCCCCTCTACAATTAACTACACCGTGAAACTTTATACAGTGAAATACCAAAAAAATTCCAAACTATTAAGTTGATCAAAGAAGGATCCTGTCCAGGTGTCTAATACCCATTAAGTAGGGTTCTAAGAGTTCTAGTTATTTTTTGTGACCGAAAGATCTTCATCCCCTACGTCGAATAATATATCGCAAAGCTGCCTTAGCCCAAAATTCCCCTCTACAATTTACTACACCGTGAAACTTTATAGGGTACACCCAAGTCAGTAGGCGCCAACCCAACAATCTTTACACTAAGCTCTCTCTACACCATTTATGATCTCGCTAACTCCATTTTTTTCTTTATCTCCACTTACAGATTGCAAAATTGCTGCCTCTAATCGAATCAAGCTGCTCCAATCGTGCACGTTTTCTGCTCTGCTCCTCGCTGTTTCCGCTGTGCACACCGGATGTGCCCAGACCCGTGACCGCCTGCAAGTCGCTATGTGAGACCGTCAAGAACGAGTGCACGTTGAGTGCGCCCATGGAGCTAATGCAGCTGTGGCCAGAATTTCTCAATTGTGATACACTGCCGCAGCCCGAGAAGCATGAGCTGTGCATGCAAATACCGCAGGAAGTGCAGAGCAAAGCGCTGGCCACATCGGAGGATGCACTCAAGCAGCAAGCAGCTGAGCTGCCCGCCACATTGCAGCATCTGCCCACACAGCAGCCGGCGCATGCAGAGCCGCCACAGCAGCAGCAGCAACAGCAACAGCAATATTGGTCCTGGATGGCCTGGAAGATGAACTCACAGCTGAGCAAGTCCTTGGCTGCCAGCAGCGTGCTGTGCCCGCATAACTTCACCGCCAATCCGCTCAATCTGGACGAGTGTGTGCCGCAATGCCAGCGCGATGCCTTTCACAGCACGCAGCAAAAGAAGCTAACCGAGAGTCTCATCCTGGGCCTATCTGCCGTTTGTTTTGTGCTGACGCTCTTTGCCTTGGTTACCTTTTGGGCTGAGCCCACGCGTTTTGGCTATCCGGAGCGACCCGTGCTCTTTCTCTGCCTCTGCTATAATCTCTTTAGTGTCTGCTATCTGGAGCGCATTGTATTTCACAATCAGGCACGCAGTCTGGCCGTACTGGAGGAGCCACTGGCCACAGGCAAGCTGCGTCTGCCCTGCACGCTAACACCGCCCTGTCTGGCCTCCTATATAACCACTTCATATCTAAGCCTGTGTGCCGCCACCTGGTGGCTCATCTTTGCGCTTTGCTTTTATCTAAGCTCACACAAAAAATGGTCCAGTGAGGCGCTGGAGAAGCGTTCCGGTCTCTTCCACGTGTTAGCCTGGGTGCCACCATTGGTGCCACCCATTGCCGCTTTGCTGCTGGAGCGCGTGCGTCCCAGCGAGCTGACCGGCATGTGCACAGCTACGGGCTTTGTGGAGCTGCCCGCACTGGCGCTGCTGCTGCTCGGACTCTACTTTACGTTGCGCGCCTCCCGCTCGCTGCACGCGTTGCAGCAGCAGCTGCAGCCGACGCTGGCGCATCAACGCTTTGCGCAGATCCGCAAACGTTTTCTGGTCTTCTCGCTGGTCTTCTTTGTGCCCACAGCGGCCGGCGTGGCTGCTGCCTTTTGTGAGCGCTATGTGGATGCTGTGCCCAGCTGTTCAACGCTGGAGGATTGTGCGCCGCCAGCGCAGCTTAGCGCTTGGCCCACTTTGGTGCGCATCTTTTTCCAGCTGGTGGGCGGCACACTGACGGGCATGTGGGTTTGGTCGCGCAAGACTTGCGAAAGCTATCGCAGCAGGTTGGTAGCCACGCCTACCTCATCGCTGACCACGCAGACCAAGTCGGCAGCATCGTTGCCCAAGAAGCACTTGTATGCGAGTGGCAAATCCATGCTGGGAGTCAATCAGGGCTTAGGCGGTGCCGGCACAGGACCGCTCTATGCGGGCATTAGCTTTCACAATGTGCCCGTCTATAATCCCAATCAGTCGCGGGTTTAGAGAGCTAGCAGCTTTGGACTAGGTGTCGCCGCTTGTATATAGCGCGGGTGGGTTGGCGACGCACTCTAGAGTACTCTATATACTATATAGATCATGTGCAGAAAGATCCTAGCAATATACTCAATATATCTTTCTATTCGTTTTGTTAAAAACATTCAGTTTGCATTGTCTGGGACAGCGCTGAGGCTTCAAAGCTCCGGCGCAGCAGCTTTAAGCTCTAGCAAAGTTAGGAACGAAAGTTGTACGGATCTAAGAACTTGGTTTAGCTTTTAAGCCTTAAATAAAATGTGTTAATAGCTTTAAATAAAATTTGAATAATTTTAAGCAAATTTCTGCCTAAATATGAATTGTGTATATACTGAATATAAGGACAGCATTTTTTTTTTTATCTATGTACGCCTTAGTTTTAAACTTTAAGAAAATTAAATAATTGTATCAACATATATAAAAATATATAAAAAATGGAAATAAATATCGAAAAAATTATAAAAAATAAAATACATTTTAAATGGCTTTTTTTAAGCAGATTTCAAGGTGTTACCAAGAGTAAGTATTTTTAAGGTCGTAAACTTTTGGCAGATAGTGTTATTTCTCTCTCTGCGCCATCTAAATTCAATGTTCTCCGCGAATGATACAAACTGACGTTTTAAGTTGAAAGCAATCAGATTAAAAATACCGAATCAGCGATCTCGATACTATGGGCCATCTTGAGCGATTGTACTAGGACTATACCTAATTATGTATAAATATCATGATGTATAGAATTATTTTTTTTCTGATGTAACTGAAGATTCAAAACCGTAACTGATTAGAAGCGATCAATGTACATACACCGAATCAGCGGTCTCGATATTTTGGACCACCTTACACGCCGTCGGTGGCAAAAGTGGTAGCGTACCTGCCTCTGAAACCGAAGGTCGGTGGTTCGATTCCCCGCAGTAGCACTGGTGCCTTTGCCTAGCACTGGCATCGCTAGCTCAAAGACCCTATTTGCCAGGAAAGTCTCTATTAATTAAAGACACCGCCGTTCGGATTCGGCTATAAGTTGTAGGTCCCTGTTCTGTTCGAACAGTTATTAATAGAGATCCCCTATGCCCCTCCTCCAAGGGGTCTAACAGGGAATTATTATTTTTTTTAATTTTACACGATATTTAATGGCATTGGATATATTTAGAAATCATTGCTGAGATTATGCCTGATTATGTTTTTTGAGAAAATAAACATCATGATGTATTGCAAAAGTTTTATACATTTTCCTGATGTAACAAAAGATTCAGTCAAAACCGTTCGGATTCAAAATTGGAAGCGATAAGTGTAAAAATACCAAATCGTAGGCTTAGACATCTTGGGCTACCTTGAGAGATACATGATATTATGAAGTATGAGAAAATCGCAGATCTCTTTTCTAAGACTATGCCTGATGATGTTTTTTGAGAAAATAAACACTATGATCAAAGTATTGTACACTTTCCTGATGTAACTGAAGATTCAGTCAAAGGCGTCTGGATTCAAAATAAATTGTCTTGATATTTTGAGCTATCTTGAGCGATCTTAGCAGGACTATCTATGCCTAATTATGTTTTTTGAGAAAACAAACATCTTGATGTATTGCAAAAGTTTTATATTGTTTCCTGATGTGACTGAAAATTTATTCAAAACAGTCCGGATTCAAAATAAATTGGAAGCGATCAGTGTAAAAATACCGAATCAATATTTTGGGCCATCTTGAGCGATCTTTGCTAAAACTAGACCTTGATGTGTTTTCTGAGAAAATAATGATGTATTGTCAAAGTTTTGTATTTTTGCCTGACGTAACTCAAGATTCAAAATTTTACTGTCGAAAATTTAGAAATTTGTCTGTTTCACTTAAACTGATTTATTTGTTTCCAGCTCTATTCCTTAGATTCAGATTGGAATGCTCTAAAAAGGGAAAGTTTTTATGTATTAAAAAAAAAGGGTTTTAATCAAAAATAATATTCACGAAATTATGGTAATGACCAAGTGGGTATAAAGAATGTAATTCAAGGAACTGAACTGAAATAATGCTCTTTCACATCGATTCGAGTCTATTAACTTAACATTTATGTTTCCTTTCCTACCATTGAAGAGAGGAATTGTATATTTGACCTAAACCTACAAATCTTTTTAAATCAAAAATATTATCATATAATGAAACCAATAGCTACGGATCCGAATCTTCGAAAAAAAGATGTTAAGAATCATATTCGGGCCAAAGCACAATGAAAGAGAAGCGTATAGGTTAAGATATAATGTCGAATTGTTAGAGCTGTAACACTATATTCGCATTTATAAAACCTCAAAGGCTTAGATGGATAGCTCACGTTCTTAGAAGAATTAATACCCGCGCGCATAAACTGATACTAGAATACCTATAAACCAATTTGAACCAAAAAAAAAAGGGACGTCTATGAGAAAGATTAATCGATTGCATAACAGATGTCATTAGAAACATCACTATAAGAAATTTGAAGGACCTTGCAAAAGATTGGAACGAATGGAAGAAGATTATAGAGAAAGCCAAAACCCACCCCGAGAGCTAAAAGATGATGATGTTGAGAGGGACTTTCGCGGCCTAGTAGCAGTTTAGCTTAAAAAAGGGGTAATAGACCGTACTTTCCAGATTCTGGATTTTTGCTGCAGCTTAGATATTAAACGAGGCGTGCAGATTTGAAATAATCGCGAAGATGAGAGTAGTTCATTTGTTCATCTGCAAATGCACTTTCGCTAATTTTTAAAGGAAATGCAAATTACTTGCGAAAAAATGGTCACGAATAATCCTTCAAAGTACTGCGTATCGACAGCTACAATTTTTTTTATGCTAGAGCTCGATGGTTAATATGGTAAAAGTACTCATCTTTTGAAGCTTTACATGTGATAATCCATTTCAGATGTTTTCATTAAAACAAAACTGTTGGTCAGCAAGACCATGTTCCATCTTACGGAACAAGTAATACTCGGATGTCACAATATCTGGGCCAAATGGTGGATGATGTTGGACTTACCATTTAAGCGACTCCAGGTAGCTTTAAGAAGCTGTGGCATCGTGAGGCTGAGCATTTTCATTCTGTAGAAGCACTTTTTCTCGGTTCTGCATGTGTGGTAGACATTTTTTGGGCAGTGTTCGACTGAATCGTATTGAATGAAGTGGACACCATTCCCTAGAGATAAATTTGTTTGATTTTAACAAGTCAGCCCAAGTATGCAGCATATCCTGAGCCGACGACATAGAAGCATGACGTCACTATGACTCCGTCTTTTCTTCCGGTTGCGATTATGAATCCATTCTTCATCGACCATGACAATGTAGCAAAAAAAACGTCGCTCAATGTATCTTGGCTTGAAATTAAAAGAAAAGCCAAACGCAATGCAATCGCTTGGAAATGGCTTGATGGGCTTGCGTTTGCCTCGGATTCCCCCCAAGCAATGCTTTCAGTTGAGCGTCTTTGAAGCGACGAAAATAATCACGGCACATTGTTTAACTTACAGCAACATTTTCTAAAACATTTTTGAGACCTCGATTCGCTTCAGCCGCCACTTTCTTTCAATTAAAGCATAAATTCCAAACTTTCCGCAAATGACGTTAATTTGATATACAGCTAATTATTTTCATTAACCAAAAGAATGTCACGTCAAAACAATAAACTAGTGTGCCAAAACGTTATGCTTACCATATTTCCAAGAGTACTTCACAATGCTTTCAATATGTCAAAATTTGCCAACACTTATGGCTGGCGCCATCTATTGACAAATAGCAATAACTTAGTTGCATATCCGCTTCCGTACAAAAGTCAAACTTCTGGCAGTTTATCTGCTGCTATGAGTATTAAAACCATACTTAGCCCAAATTTTTGAAACTTTTTGAATCTTGCGTAAATATTTTTTAAATAAATTTTATAGCAGGATAAAATAAGAGTTATGGGGATAAAAAAGTTAAAAAAAAAAGTGGGCTATATGATAGTTCTTTATACTAAAATCATTAAACTTTTTATTATGCCCTGTACCTATAGGTACAAAGGGTATACTATATTTGTGCAATGTATGTAACGGTCAGTAGGAGGCGTGGCAGAGCCCAAGTCCTTTATACCGAAATGGCTATCGTAACCTAGGGTAGCGATTGAGCCATGTCCGTCCGTCCGTATGAACGCCTAGATCTCAGAGACTAGAAGAGCTAGAGACACCAAACTTTACCAACTGGTGCGCATATTTCCTCAGAAGATGAAGTTTGTTGCATTACTTCAATATCTTTCCCCGATCTCCTGCAGTAGATTTTTGGCTTTTGGCTACAGCGTTTAGTATTTTCATCTGAGTTGATTGGGTATTGCCAAAAGTTGCTTTAAACATGTATTAGAAATCAGGAAATCAATAGGGAAAAATAAAAAAAATTAATCGATTGGATTTGGCTCGTCATGTTGTAATCAAAAAAGCAACTAGTTGGGTACAGTTGGTCTCATAAATTTTGTCAGAGTTGCTTTTGATATAAAGCCATATTTATTTTTGACTAGGGGTTTGCGCTTTTTACTAATAAACCATGTACTTTGAAGCTGAGTTAAGATATAGCGAAATTATGAGATAAATAAATTGTGGCAACAAAATCCAAAAATTGCAATGGCTGCCAAAATCACATTTTTCAGACTTAATATAAAAATATATATTTTTTTGTTGGTTACTTTAACATTCCTACAACTTGACTAAATTGTACGCATTAGAAACAATGAGTTGGTATTGAAAGATGCAAATGGCGCAAAACAAAAATTTACTATACAAATTCTATATAAAGTATACAAAATAGTATTAACCAATTGCCAAGGAAATAATATTTCTATTTGCAATTTGCAATGAATCAAAAAAGTTTTATATTATTGTCATTATTATTATAAGTGGTTTATTATTGCTATTATAAGTTTATTATTACTATTATTATTATAAGATTTTCGTTCATCACGAATTTTCAATTTCCGAAATCCCTTAATCTATTTAACCCCGGCTAGAAATAAATCTAAAAACTAATTGAATACAAATAAAATAAAAATGCTTATAAATAACTTGAAGCTCGAAAGCAGAATGAGCTGTAATGCTGCAAAACATTGTTAATCGAAAAACAGCGCAAAATGTTATCATCTATCGGTATAATATTTTGCGCGATAGTTTTATCGTAAGAACTATCGCAAACTTAATTAATAACTTAATAATTTTTTAAAATTTGCTACAAGTATGCTCCTTATCCCAATCGGAGACCTACTCGTTCGTATTAATATTATTGCGGGATATAGTCCCACGCAGCGAAGCTAAGCCCCGGTTAAGCAGCACCGGCTTCGGACGATATTGGGCATTCTTCTGTCAGTTTCGAAAGGCTATTATTTCAGACATTTTTTTGCACAGCTCCTCCTCACGCTCCTTCTGTTCCTTAGCCCTGCGTTGCATCTCGAGCTCCTGCTGCTGCTGAGCATCCTTACCATGCTCCCACTCCTTGAAAGGTGACGGCTGACGGCGGAGCTAAGCCTGGTTACGGATCGGGTTGTTAGCCTGACGCTAGCAAATTTCTCCAGCTCCATCTTTTTCTTCATCTCCTTTTCCTTGCACCAACGAAAATATCGTTCTTGCAATTGCTGCTTGCGCAAAGCTTTTTCTTCCTCGCGAATCTTCTCCAGCTTTCTTTCGGCCTTTAGCTTGAGATGGCGTTCGCGCTCCTTTTGCTTCAATCATTTTTGATAAGAAGCTTCCTTATCAGCATCGCTGAAGTATCGTTTAATTTGACAGTTTTTTGGTGGCTCTGCTGTTATTTTTTTTGGCTCATTCGGAAACAACGAATCGTACCCCTGACTCATATTTTCCGAAGAAGGAGAGAGGGTGCTTTCGAAATCATCATCAGTAGCTGCTGCATGCTGCATGATGACATTGGCTTCCAAGTCAGAGCTGCTTGATTTAAGAGATTTTACCAAGTTCTTGCTTGAAGACTCAACCCAAGGTGCTATGTTGTCTAATTCTTTATCGGTTTCGCCATATTCCGGGAATTTGGAATTCTTTACCAATGTTGCGATGTCCCATTCTAAATTGTTTTCGAAGCAACTCTCTGCTTCACTCTTTGAAGATGCCTTTGAATTGGCATTCTTCTGGTCTATATCGCAGTCTAAATCGGTTGCCTCATTACCAGCTTTATAGTCGCTGCTAGAAGACTGCTTTGTATTTAAAATCTTCGAATACGCGAGCAAGGTCATCAAATTTTCTGTATCGCTCTCAATGCCGCCATTTCCGGTATCTACAATATAACATCTAAGAAATTTTGCTCCACATTAATTGCATCTAGCGTTTCCCGACAGCTCTTACCAGCTGCAGAATTAGCCTTTGCGGCTTTTATGTAGCAATCGTCTACCAAGGTTCAAAGACTTCCTGTATCTAACACAATACCGTCATTGGTCCCTTCAAAGTCCGTGATCATCTTAATTTTAGCGCTGTGAGCTGTAGTGTCCTCCAAAGTCTCAGCTACTGCTGGAGTCTCCTCATCTGTTATAAATCCTTTGATACTCTTAACGGGCTCTTCGGAAAAATTCATGATTGTCTTGGTTTCAAATAAAATATATATTAATTTTCATTCCTAGTTCTCTTGGGATTAACCCCAAGATGACTCAAAGTTCCTTTAGAAGACTTAATTAGGTCCAACCGCAGCGCAACCCAGATGACTAAAGGGTATTCCATTGTCCCGACTGACTTACTTTTTTTTGCATGTGCCTCATATACTCTCTGGCAGCGTATAACAAAAGCTGGCCAACGCCTGCAACCACGTTGCAGATGAAGTTGACGATAAAGCGTCGGAGAGTTGTTGCCAGTTGCCTGCCCCGCCAAGGGGCACATTCGGTCGCTGCTGCGGCTTTAATCGCTTTGATCTTGGCGCACAAGAGTTAATTGCACGCTTGCTGCACAGTTGGTTGCTGCTGGCACCAGTTGTTGTTGTTGTTGCAACGGGTCGCTTGTCTTTGTGCACCTCCATTTGGGAACTTCAGACGGACGTCTCTACCAGTGTGGCAATTTGTAAGATAGAACGCTTGCCGCACGGCGGCGGCGCACGCGGTGTGGCAGGTTCAATCAAATTAATTGCGCTCAGCGCCCCGCTTGAGCCATCATACTACTCCCATACTCCACCATACCAACGTCCTCTGCTGCTGCTGCTGCTGCTGCTACGCTTGATGCACTGCTCGAGCTTGTGCCTTCGGTTTCGGTATACACTGCAATTGTAGTGTTTAGGGTATTATAGATTTATAGAAGATATGTAATAAGCAGAAACAGGCGGCACGGATCTCAAGTTGTTTAGAAGATATGCTTATCAAAAAACAGTCTAAAAATTAAAAGCCCCAACATTCAGTTATCGATACCTCGATGAATAATCAGTCGGAAAAAAAAGTGGCCCGCTCCACTTTTTTTCTGAAATGAATTTATAAAGATACAAAATGTACGTCTGGCATTTGACCCATTTTGAACCCAACCCCTTTTCTAAGCCACTTTTGATATTTCCATAGCTTACGAATAATTTTCAGGAGTTTTTGTTCGCTCAAGACTTAAGGTAATTTCCCAAAAAAGTCTAAAAATGTAGATCCATATTTGTATTGAAAATAAAAATTCCTTAAGGGATAAAACCAGTGTAGTATTTGCAGATTATCGATTTTTTAAAGCTAAATTGGCAAAATCCTGAAGTGATTTAAAAAAACAAAACCCTTTTTTTTAACGGATTTACGAATAACTTGGTCAAATTATATCGGATCGATTTCAAATTTTTACATTATCTTTATTACATAATTTAAAAGTTGGATTTTGTCAAAATAATAAAAAAAAAAATTCCATATTTGTATAGAAAATAAAAATTCCTTAAAGGATAACACC
This sequence comes from Chymomyza amoena, assembly GCA_037043745.1. Lineage (NCBI taxonomy): Eukaryota > Metazoa > Arthropoda > Insecta > Diptera > Drosophilidae > Chymomyza > Chymomyza amoena. Next base: position 62,677 of record JBAMAX010003791.1, read on the forward strand.
AGTGTAGAATTTTCTGAAAGTCTATTTTTTTTAATGCTAAATTGGTAAACGATAATGTTGGAAATTATGCCCTGAAGGGATAAAAAAAACACTTTTTTCGAATGGATTTACAAATAACTCGGTCAAATTTTATCCGATTAATTTGAAATTTGGACAAAATCTTTATTACATAATTTTCTATTCATTTTCCATGGACCTGTCATTGCCATTTTTTTTTTAAAATTAATATTTTTTAAAATCTCTACGTGGCTCACTTGCTTTCAGGCCATAAATTGAGAGAAAAGCATTATTTTTATTCTTAAGATCAGTGTCGACGTCAAAAAGCTGTTAGTCGCAGCTGTATATAGGCGCCATTTTGTTTTTATTACTTAATTTTTGTAGCTCTAAATATGTATAATATCTTCACCAATTTGGATTTTGAATATGAAATCAAGTTTCTTACCGATTCTTCGGATACTTTCATTTTTGACGATGTGAGCTCAAGCATTTCATAACAAGAAATGAAGATCTCTTCTCCCAAGGGAGACTTGGGCTAATGGCAGCCTCAGTGAAAACCTCCTGTGGCAACAATGGTTCACGGATGGGTCCAAAACTGGGCAGGGTGTAGGTGTTGGAATCGTTGGACCCAACACCAGAATCTCTACTGCAATGGGCATCTGGCCTAGCGTTTTTCAAGCAGATATTCATGCCATAGAGATCTGCGCCTATAGTATCGTTCACAAGGGATCTAGGGGAGCAAACATCTGTATATTTACGCAGATAGCCAAGATTGTATTCTAGCATCTCCTCCAGTATGGTTAAAGAATGCCATAATTACCTGTAAGCCCTGTGCTCCCGGAACAAAGTCGACCTATGTTGGGTACCTGGACACTCAGGAGTGGATGGTAATACGATCGCTGACGATCTAGCATGGGTGCCTCCACTCTGACTACATCTCCTGTGCCTTTCTGTGGTATTGGTAGATCCACAATCAAGACCATGATAAACAAATGGGCTTCAGGAGAACATAGGAGATACTGGCTCTCCTTACTGGGCTGCGTCAAGCAAAAGCGCTCAAACCTCTGGATATGATCAAGGCAAAAGGTCTTGGCAGAGCGGACTTAAAACTCCTGTTAGCTTGCCTATCTGGCCACCACACTGTTAGATACCATCTACAGAAAATTGCCCTATCGGACTCTTCACTGTGCAGACTCTGTCTCGAGGACGATGAAACCACCTGAGCGATTATCTGTGACTGCCCAGCGCTGGTATGGGACAGAGCCTTTCACATAGGAAAGGAACGGATTAGTCCCTTCCATCTTAGGTCAATATCAACAAAAGACCTATTGCTATTCGTGCAGGAATCAAAAAGTCTTTTGCCGTAATTTATGGGTTGATCTTATGGTCGCAGTGTCCAAATGTCCATTATGAGGAACCATTACGAGAAAAAAAAAACATCTTGAATGCACTTTTGGAGCTTCGAACTTGGTTTTTAAAAAGAAACGCAAAAAAGCTTTTACATAAATAAATAAAATCACCTTTGTCTATGTGGTTTTTCTTATACTAGGGGACTTTGCCTCCTGCTCCTTTCACCCAACTCCACTACGCCTTTTTGTTAAGTTACGAAATTCTCTTCCACAAATTTCTCTAATATAAATTTTTATTCTAATTTCACTAATTTTTGCTACAAAATAATTTGTATTTTTTTTTTTTGGACCAGAATATTAAGCTCTTATATGTTTTTGCTTTTCAAAGAAGGAATATTTTTAAATATTTTGTATGATATTATACATTTAAAGAACATCTATAGCATTAATATGCAATAACATGTCGGCATCCTCTAGCGTCCACACTCTACAGCAAAATAAATGATGACGGGGACGACGATGACTTCAAAAATGATGACGATGACTTCAGCTAAGCTAGAGTGAACAAAGTTGCTATATAATCTCTTGTGAGCTTAAAGTAGTAGAAAATATTTTAAATTCCCTTCTGAAATTAAAAAAAAAAACTATTTATATATATAATATACATTTTTAATGTTAAATATGTTGTGCACTGGTCCAAAAACTTTTTTAATTTTTTATATTAAAGATTATTAATATTTTTCATACCGACATATCACTAAAGGGTATCTCGGCGTCGCGGACTGCCTTGACCATGACGCATTTTTTTTTTAACTAGCGACACTACATGTTGATGATCAACAGGTAGCTACAATGTATATATAATGTTATACCTATATATAGTATGTATGTATTGTATGTGGCAGTTGCAAGTTGCAACGACTATGAGAAATGCAAAGGAACTGGCCAATTGCTTGGCCTTAACGCTTGGCCCAACAAAATACTTATATGCAATCAAGTTTTGCGCTATCATTAAACACTTTTCTAATTGCAGCAACAATAGCAACTATTACGTATTGTTGTAACTGCCCTCTCCACATGACAAAGTGCAATTAAACGGACGCCAGCCAGAGTTCTATCTGGGCTTTGTGTCGTCCGTCTGTAATAGAGTAGCCGCCATCTGAATCGTAACGTAAGCGTGAGAGACGTGCGAGACGTGAGCAGCGTGAGTATTTAAAGTTGTTAAAAGTTCACATTTGTCACGAGAAAAAATTTGCAGCCCTCACAGCTTTGTTTTAGAAAGGTTACGGTTCATCCACAGAATACCCTTCATTGGTAATGAATTCACCCATTACCAATCATCAGTGAAGTCGCCAGCACTGTTGGAGATTATGGGGCGTAGGGATGAGAACGCCAGAGTTCTATCTGGCTTTGTGATGTCCGTCTGTAATAGAGGAGCCACCACTTGAATCGTGACGTATGCGTGAGAGACGTGAGCAGCGTGAGTATTAAAAGTTAACATTTGTCACGAGAAAGTTTGCGGGGTTCACCAAAAATCAAAATACCCTTCATTATAATATGTATGGTAGAGAATTCACCCATTACCAATCATCAGTAAATTCACCAGCACTGTCAGAGATTATGGTACGGAGGTATGAGAAGCCCATAGATGGTTTGGCTAGGTGTTCGAGGTTGTTAGCTTTGATTTGAAAAGCATAGTCCAGGTCTTCTAGGTGTTTGGTGAAACTCTCCAAGCATACCTCTCGTACAGTACTAGATTGAAGACTAGTTTATTTTTATTTTGAAAAATGTTATAACTAATGAGTTCAATTTTATAATTTATGTAATGGGTTTTTTTTTCCTCGATTTTTTGAAGATGCATGGCCGTCCTTAGTTGCGTATCGTCTGAAGTCGTTGCTGATAAGGATTGGGTTAAAATTTTTAAGCTTAGAGTCGTTTTTATAATTTGAAAATCAATGGGCGCGCTATAATAATTTTCTGGAATTTTTAAAGGCCTTCTTTTCGATAGATCAGAAAAATGTTATCAGATGATAATATTTGAATTTAAAGAAAAATGATATGTTGTAAATTTTATTGTAATAAGATCTAACAATGCAAATCTTTGAGCATAACAACGAAAAAATTTTTTTTACATTTTTTTTAGTTTAAGAGTTTGTATATTTGGATAATTAATTAATTTTATGTGAAATTAACTAAACTATAACCAGCGGACGCTCAAGACGTTTTCAATGATACCTCAATTGTCGAGGTATGATAGGAAGCTTATAATTTAGAAAAGAACAGATAAACATGCAGACGTTCAAACAAATAACACTCGTTTTTGTTTCGCCGCAGTCGGATAAAATAATCTAAACGTATTATTCATTTTTTTTTTTTGAAATTCAAGGCCAAAAATTCAGATATTATTTTTTACCAACTTATTTTCTATATACCGGTGGCAGGCAAGGATGCCCCCTACCACCACTACTATTCAATATAGTAGTTGACGAGGTTATGAGAGATGGACGCAGGTCTAGGTGTGCGATTACTATCCCGTCATTTGGAAGACCTGGATTACGCGGACGACATATGTCTCTTTTCTCATAAGCTTAGTGATATCCAAGCCAATGTAAATGATCTCGAGATTCTTGCCAGCAAAGCTGGACTCTGAATAAACGCATCCAAAACCTAAGCGATGCGGCTGAACCACACCAGCCAAGCTAGCATAACCATCTGCGGGAACATTATCACTTTGTCGATATGTTCTCATTCCTTGGTACCACAATTTCCACCAGTGGTTAAGTTAATGAGGATATAGAGAATCGTCTCAACAAAGCGCGATCAGCGTTTGGACACCTGTTCCGCATATTGAGAAACCAGTAAATAAGCAGAAGAACTAAATTGAGAATCTGCTATAGGTTCTTGAACGAGACGTGGCTGACCTCGCAGAGAATGATGTCGAAATTGAAGTCATTCGTCAACAAGTGCCTAAGGATTATATGCTGGATATTCTGGCCCAACAGGATATCAAAGACGAAACTATCGCACTGTACGAATGACGTTCCTATCTGCACTCAGATAATAACACGCAAGTGGCGTTGGATCTGACATGCTCTTAGGAAAAACCGAAGCAGTATTGTCAGGATGTCTTTGAATAGAGCCCAAAAGGAAGCAGACGAATGGGAACGAACGAATTATCCCTACACAACTTAAGCTGGGACTCAGCTAAGCAAACTGTGCCAAATAGAGTCTAGTGGGAAGTTCTTGTAGAAGCTCTAAGCTCCCTGGCGGAGTACTTAAAGGAAAAAAAATTCTCTATGAAGTTGGATATCTCAAAAAAAAAATATACCAATTAAATTATTTCAAAAATTTAAAGCTACCTTTTTTCTGCAAATTTTTGTATCCTATAATTTATTGTAAGTATTGAATATACGCCAAAACTTCCTTCAAACGATTGTCGTGAGCGGGAGCTTTGTCACGCTTGCATTTGCAGAGTGCATCGCTGGAATTGACTGTAGCTGCGTCCCCCTGTCCATTTGTCACTGGCGTCAGACGATTTCTCATCATTAGCTCAGTAAGTTGTCCAGAAACTTGTCTAGTCAGTCTCATTTTTTTTTGCCTACACTCACCATACCATAATGCTGTTTGTCTTTATAAATATGCAAGCAAGTAAGTTCTTTTTTATTTATAATTCTATAATGCGAAATTTAACATTAATTGCATGTCGGGAATTAGAGATCAGCATTTTTCAAAGTCAGCTTCAGTTGCATGCAACAGTTAAGTTTTATTGTAACAGGTGACATATAGACGAAGATCTAGCAAATAGATCATAAGAAAGATTTTGAAAGAAACTTTCTAATCCTGGCAAACTATGACTGTGAGCATATGATAGTTTGCATCTTAAGCGAGCCAAAAACTGGGCAAATCTTTTAAAAGGAACTTTTAAATAGGAAATAATGCTATCTGATTCATGATTTAGATACCTAGCAGGAAGCTAGTTCACTGTTTCTATAGTAGCTATATAGAAAAGTGGAACAATATTTATCACGCTTTACACAAATTATAACTAAATCTTTACTAAATCTAAAAAATTATTTAAGCAAACAGTAAGGTGACTTTTCAAGTTTCGCGGGAAACGTATTTTCGATTATCGATTTTATTTTGTTTTGTTGTGTTGGTACACTCTTCCCGAACATCTGTATTACGAGGGTGGATTGATAAGTTTCCGGCCTGACCAAGAGATGGCGCCACTAGGCCTACCTTGAGGTGGCGTTCTATAGTACCATCCTTAGATAGCTTGTAGCTATAGTTTCAGCCCGATCGCCATGTTAGTTTAGATTTGAGAGCACACTGAACAAGACGCCTCTGTGTTTTTCTTGAAAATGGAAAAAAAAATTGATTCGAAAAAACATTTCTACCGCCAATTTGACGTTGTATAAGCGTAATCCAAGCGAATTTTTGCGTCGATTCATAACCGTTGACGCAACTTGGGTCCACCACTACACTCCTGAAACCAAAGAACAGTCTAAACTGGATTTGACCAGGAGAACCAACTCAAAGAAGGCAAAAACAATTTTTTCAGCGAACAAGGTTATGGCTACTGTTTTTTTGGGATGCAAGAGGTATTAAATACATTGATTACCTTGAAAAGGGTAAAACTATCACTGGTCAATACTACGCAGACTTATTGCAATGTTTGAGCCACGAGGTGAAAATTAAACGACCTCATCTGGCGAAGAAAAGAATCTTGTTTCATCACGATAACGCACCAGCGCACAAGTCAATCGTTGCGATGGCTAAAATCAACGATCTGAAGTTTGAATTGATGCCGCACCTCCCCTACTCTCCAGACCTAGCCCCGAGTGACTATTATCTGTTTCCTAACCTCAAAAAATGGCTTGGCGGTAAGGATTTGCGGACAATGAAGAAGTAATCGAAGCTGTAAATGGGTATTTTGAGGAGCTTGACGAATCAGTTACAGAGATGGCATTACTAGACTAGAACACCGCTATAAGAAATGTATCAGCCTTGGAGGAGATTATGTTGAGAAATAAAAAAATGCTTAAAACGTTGTTTTTTCTTGGTCGGCCGGAAACTTATCAATCCACCCTCGTATTTATTTTTATTTTTATTATTAATTTTTTTCGGTCTTGGCTCTTCTGGCCGCTTCCATTGGGACGATTGGGCTTTGGTTTCGATATCATAACCATATACCCATGATTCGTCACCAGTTATGACCCTTTTGAGTAAATCTGGGTCGACATTGACGTCATTCAACAGCTCTTGAGCAATGCTGTCACCTTACTTTTGAACACACCATAGCTACCATACAAAAATTGAACTAGTTTCCTGCGCTGCTAAATTCGCGTAATTCTTTGCAGCAATTTGTAAAATTAATTCATTGCATAACGATTAACATTATCTCTTTTAGGTTAGGAATTTATGTCTAAGCCTTTGAGTAGATCCTTTTCATAGACATGTTTGAGAGATCAGCTAATTCTTTGCACGTAGCAATATGGAATCATGCTACGCGGAAACGAATACACTCCAAATACCATATAAGGCACCGATCCACTAAGATATGTACAGTATAATTTGCTTAGCTGCCTCCAATAGTTTGCACTGACTTGCGAGGCAGCTATCCTAAAAAGGCAGTTAACTCAAATTTTGTTATTTTTTTTATTGACGAAGAATTTTGCTAGAAAACTTAAAGCTATGAATTTTTCAGACAATTTAACTCTTTTCAAACAAAAATTCATCATTAATATGTAATCATATTACAATATTTATCATTAATTTATGAAACAACCAAATAAACTTCAATATTTATACTTATACATTGCGACAAAACGCGCGCGTTAAGTATTTTACAATATTTTAAATTTCAGTATGTTGGTAGGACTGTAGCTCAGTGTCCTTTGTCCTATATTGAAGAAGGGTGACCCGACGATATGCGCCAACTACCGGGGAATCAGTCTTATTGCCATCTCATACAAGATCCTGTCGAGCGTACTATGTGAAAGACTGAAGCCATATGCCAACACACTGATCGGTCCCTATCAGTGCGGTTTCAGACCTGGTAAGTCCACCACAGACCAGACCCACGTAAAACAGATCGATACTCATCATCTTTTTATCGATTACAAAGCTGCGTTCGATAGCCCGATAAGGGATCGCCTATACACCACCATGTCTGAGTTCGGTATTCCTGCAAAGCTGATTCGTTTTGCAGAATGACATTGAGCGGCACCATCAGCTCTGTTAAGGCAGGAACGGACCTCTCCGAACCTTTCAATACTGTTCGAGGTTTCAGACAAGGCGATCCTCTATCATGCGACCTCTTTAATTTCGTGATGGAAGGGGTACTGCGGAAGGCCGGTGTACATCGCAATGGCTCTATTTTTTACAAGAGTGTCCAGCTTCTTGCATACGCGGATGATATCGATATCATCGGGCGTTGCAAGCGAGATGTTACCGCTGCATTTTCCGCAATAGAAAAGGAGCTGTCTACGAACAGGAACGCTCGGCGTCTGGGCTCCCATGTTGTAGCGGACCGCTATACTTTTGAAGTGGTCAAGGATTTAACGTACCTTGGCACCGCCGTCAGTAAGCAGATGTGCAGCAGAGACCTCTCTCGACCAACCAAAGTAACACTCTACAAGACGCTCATCTTGCCCGTGCTCTTATACGGCGCAGAAGCATGGGTTGTGTCACGGACAGATGCAGCTGCTCTTGGGGTGTTTGAGAGGAAAATTCTACGCAAAATCTTCGGTCCCGTACGTTTTGAGGAAGGCTATCGCATACGGATGAACCACGAGCTGTACGAGCTCTACGACGACATGGATGTTGTGCAGCGTATCACAATACAACGTCTGCGCTGGCTCGGCCATGTCGTACGTATGGATAATGATGCTCCAGCGAAAAAGGTATTCGAAGCGAAAGCCGACGAAGGAAGACGGTGGGGACGACCACGACTCCGATGGAGAGATCAAGTGGAGGAGAACCTATCCTCCCTTGGTATTTCTAATTGGAGAAGGCGCGCTAAAGCAGGGGCGCCTGGCGAGAGCTGCTGAGGTCGGCCGTAACCCGAGAGCGGGTTGTAAGGGCCATACGATGATGATGATGTTGGTAGGACTGTACTTAATGAGTATGCCAAAAAAAAAGCTGTTAATACCAGTCCGCCTCATTAATGCTCGTCGAAGTTTACAATGCAAAAAATATTGAACAACGAGTTTGTCTCAAATTTTGTGTTATGAACGATATTTCGTGTGCGGAATCGTTCCGAATGTTGCAGAAGGCTTATTGAGAGTCGTTTTATTGAGAATACAAGTGGTATAATGTGTTTAAGGATGGTGGAGAGATCGTAGAAGACCTCGCCTCGTTCCGCCCGCTCTTCCATCACTACCACCGACGATGACGTCGTGCTTGAAAATCGTCATAACAGTGTAAGAGAGTTAGCTCGTGACCTCAACATGTCTCGTGAAATGGCTCGATTGATTTTAGTGGAAAATTTTCGACGCGTCGCCGCTCGGCTTGTTCCGATCCAACTGAATTTTTTTCAAAAACAGTATCGGATGCAGATCGCAATGAACATGCTGGATCGTGAAAATTCTGATCCAAACTTTATGGGAAGCATCATAACTGGTGATGAGACATGGGTCTACAAGTACGTGATGCAAAAAAGTCAACAATCGTCCGAATGGTTTGAAAAAAAAAACGAGCCGAAACCGAAAAAACCACGCCAGAGCCGCTCAAAAATCAAGGTGATGCTCTTTGTTTTCTTCGATATTCGTGGTGTGGTGCATTATGAATACGTTCCAGAGGGACAAACAATGAATAAGGAGTATTATGTGACTGTTTTGAGGCGTTTGCGTGAACGAGTCCATCGTTTCGGCCGGAATTATGGGCAGACAATTCGTGAATTTTGCACGACGATAATGTGCCCTCTCATCGAGCCACGATTGTGAAAGCATTTAAGGGAAAAAACTCGATAAATACCATTGTCCAGGCACCGTACAGTCCAGATGTGATCCCGTGTGACTTTTTCCTCTTTCCAAAACTAAAATTGCCACTCCGGGGAACCAGTTTTGACTCCATACCGACTATAAAACAGATTGCGACGAGAGAGCTGAAAGCCATCCCGGCCAACTCCTAAAAAAAATGTTTCGAAGATTGGAAGAAGCGTTGGCATATGTGTATAGCGTCAGAAGGAACATATTTTGAAGGAGACAAAATAAATATTAAAAAAAAGATTTTGTCACAATGTCACTATCTAAAAAAGTCGGTTATTTTCTTCTGTGTGGCAGTTTTAATGCTTAGTGTAAGAGACTTTTCTTCCAATTCACAGAGATTTTTAAAAAATTCTTGCAATTAAGCGCAAAAAACCTCTTCAAAGAATGGACAATCAATTTCACTGCCATCATCACTATCAATTTTCTCATCACTGCCTTATTGTCTGGAGCCAAGGATTAATAAAAAAAGCCCAGTTTCGTAACAATTAAAGATATTATTTGGATCGTCATTTTGAGGAGCTTGTACTTTGGGCAGAGTTCACTTTTTGCAACTTTATTATAGATTATAGGCCTATACTATTTCCAACTTTTGGAAATTTTTTTGGAGATGCGCAGAAAAAAACACAAAATCACATTCTCAGCGAATATGTATATGAATGATGAAATATGTATTTAAAAATTAGGCAGTTTCCCTTAGATGGCGCATCTAACTGCAATTTTTTCTACGAAAAATGTCATAAAAAATCTGACGGTTAGAGGCACGTATGTGTCAGATGCACTTATCTTCAATGCTGCTAACTTAAAATATTTCATATTAAACTGACTTTCAGTGCAACAAAAAGTGAATTTGAGGCACTTATTTTGACGATGCAGCTAAGTATCGAGGCAGCTAAGCAAATTATACTGTATCAATCCATTTCTAATTGCAACTCAACTAAAAAGCGTAGCCCAAAAGTATGCTATACTTCTCTTCATTTCAGTTTTGCCAATTTTTCAGGCGCCTCCCAAAAGTATGCTATAATAAATTTTACAAAAAATTGCTTCCATATCGTCATTATTTACAATTCCTAAAGCTGTGGCAAAACATATGCATGATTTTTGCGTTTGTATTGAATATTCTCTGCCGCAGCGACGTATTGCGACGCTGACGTCACAAAGTAACAGACGCGAATTTGTCAACAAAAGCTAAAGTCATGCACTATCAACTTCGTGTCAACAACAATGGCGTACAATTTTCAGAAAATGTTTTAGAACAAAAACTTACGATTCATTAGGACTGCCATTTTAAAAGTATCGATAACTCCAGTGTTTACCAGCCCAATAAGCAGTCGCCATTTTCAAGCAAATATGCGAGTCATTCCTCTACAACTGCTGACTTTGACCATATTCTGAGCTAATATGTCCGCATAGAGATAAATATATCGATAACTCCACGTCACGATGCGTCCAGAAAGTTCTAGAAAACACGCTCGAACCGGAAATCCGTTTGTGATGACGGCCCGAAGTTTCGAGAAAGTTCTAGAAAGCGCAGAGCTGCCAACTTTCGTTCAAACACATGTGTCAGTAAGAAAAAAAACGTAGTCTTCTTTTTAACTACCTTCGTAAAATTTTTCATTGTCAAGTCAACTTCCTTTGAGTAAGCATCAAAAATTGTTTCAACAAATAAAACAAGTGAACAAGTGCAAAAAAAATATTAAACAATTGAAAGTGAATATAAAGTATTTATATAATATATTTATTTTGTGGCAAATAGTCGAATCAGGTGCATTTTTCATTATTAAATCAACCTCCTTTGAGTGAGCACCAACATTTTTTTCAACTAATAAAACAAGTGTAATTGGTTTTAAAAAAAAATTGAACAAACGCAGATAAAAGTTAATTTAATTTATGCAAAAGAGACCACAACCAACAGACCACATAAGGCAAATAATCGAGCAGCATCAGGATCAAAGTCTATCCGTATTAACAAAAGGACTCAAAGCACCGAATCGCCTGTAATAGAAAATGCTGCATCACATTTAATATCGTGAGTGAAAATACGTGAGTAAATATACATACGTCGAAAAAAAATGCAATTTCCTCTGTTCAAGTAGATGTATCTACTTAGGTAATAAAATAAATCGATAAACTTCATATGCATAGCGATTAGATGATGAGAATCATTAATAAAAATTAATATATTTTTTGTCATATAAATACGTGCAATTGTGACGTCACGCGAATTTCGTAGTATCGGAAAACCATTTCATGCAATCGAAATCCATTTATGTACGTTGTGCGTGTGTAATATATTCCAAAATGGAAAAGGATTTTTATGGTGTTCCCATAAGTTACAATTATATTTATAATAATACCAATCTACTCGTTAAATTCTTATTATGAAAACATTTTGTGTAGTCGAATATAGGGTTACCAAATAATCGCTATTCGTATGAAATTTATCGATTTACTTTCTTCTATCTAAGCAGGTGTCTAGTAGGCTATCGATTAAATGTCAGACGACTGTCAAGCAACAGCACACAAATTTTCATTTCGCGTTTCGTCATTACATTTCTTATTTTCAGAAGAAGAAAATTCATATCTTTTTTAAAATGTCGAATAATCGAGGAAAGATTGGCTCAAAGAATGAAAAGGCCCAGAATGACGAAAACGATGAACAACAAGCCAAACTATAGTATGATGTTGCCCCTATGGGATTATGCTCGCTACTTCGAGATGTACAAAGCAACACCTGCGGTCATGAAGAACGTGGCAGAGATCGTCAAAAACGAGGGTTTGGTTCGCAATAATTCTCCACTGTCTATTGAGACGAAGCTGGGGTTTGGTTGAAGTTGACGCTTAGGAAGCCAGACCAGTTTTAGATTTTGACCTAGGCGCAGCCGAACCGCTTAAGATAACGACGCTATTGCCAATTCGATTGGACGGTCCTGGTATTAATTATGAACAATGCTGTGTAAGCAAGGTACCAACGATGGACCAGTCTATAGCAATGCTTACACTAAAGAAGTGGATCCAGAAAATGGGTAAGTTGCGTCATTCAGAATACTGCGAACACAAACCCAACTAACGTCTAAATAATCCACAGATTGTGCACAGATTATAATAAAAGCGATATGGAAAAATTGTTTGCTGGATTCGGAGATGCAGTGTGATATGCTACACTTCGGAATGTTTGACGAAGTGTTCAAACGTTTTGCCATTCACTTTGGACTTGATACTAGCACATTCCTTCAGTGACCAGCCACAAACCTTGACTTGCAAGATCTAAGACTTATTTGCAAGTGGATGCTGGAAAATGAAACAGTGCTCGATGTTGGCACACGACTTATACCCCTCCTAACTACAGCCAAGAACCTGGATATAAAACAGCTTATAGATCAAATCTGTCTTACGTTATCCAAAAGGCCTACTCTGGGCTTGTGGGAGGCAGACGCTCTTAAGTATTATATGGTGGCTTTGGAGCAGCGCTGCGCAAAAGTCATGATGATAATGATGATTCGTATAAGGAGACTATTTCTATGGCTTGTGTGAACCCTTGAATTTCTGCAATTCGATGTTAATGAGATTTTATATATCATGAAGATACCTACCACTTGTGTCAACTGTGAGGATAAGGTCTTTATCACAGTTCTACGTTGAATGGAGTATAAATGGAAAGACCGCAAGCAGTATGCGAAGCGGCTATTCAAGGAGGTTCGGTTTTGTCAAATGGATGCTGGACTGAGAGTGGCGTTGTGCACAGTGCAAGAGAATCCACTACATGAGGAGCTGTGCGATATAAAAGAAATTCTCAAGTGGTTAGAGGATGCTCTTTTTCGTAGCATTGAGATGAAGGACTTGAGTCGAACAGGCAATTGGGTAAAAGCTGAGTAGCGAAATTGGACATACATACATACCAGTGGTGGTATTCTTCGGGGGAGCCTGTTATCCCTAGAAGACGCGTCGCAGTTGGCGGATAGCGAACGCCTCCCAGATATGGGTGGTAGGAGAGAAATGAAATGTCTCCCGCGGACCACACAGGCCGGAGAAGGGAAACTCCGTCACAAAACCAACCCAGTCGAGAACAGCGGAAGAACTCTAAAGGAGCCAACGGTGTTTCTACGGCAAAAGTCAGCGTCTGTTCACCATGTAGGTGCGGCTGAAGCGGGTGTCTGCCTTGAAACAAGCGACTCGCTATAAAAATGTGTAAAGATGCGCCTAGTCATCTAAAAGGGAGGCAGCCCCTACTAGACCCCTTGCGCTTATGACCATCGCACGGGAAGCTGCCAAAACCAAATACTTGTTATGAAAATATGAACCAAAGCGACAGGTAAAATATGTCTCCCGGAGGTCATCGATATTTGACAAATCCTTCCGCACCGACGGCACGCACATCGGATCTGGAGGTGCGAAATTCATATATTCATAACAATAATTCACCCATACCAGAAACTTCAGTACACAATACCAGGAGGCCATATGCTCGACACAAAAACCAGGGGTGGTACACCACCACCATATCCAGTGTCCGCGCTATCGTCCGCTAACATACGAGACCATTAAGCAATTTGTGGTAAAGGTGCAAACGAGTGGTTAGATCTTCATGGAGCAAACTTTTTATATACCACAAAAGTATTCCCACCATTATTATGTGCGTTGCCACGATCTAGTGCAGCAGTATCCTGAATTAGGTGTGCCATTACAAGCTAAAATGTACAGCATTGAAGTATTGGAACAATATGAAGCATAATATAATCACAAGAAACAAAGTCCCAAAGAATTGCAAACCTATTATAAAATTCAGAATAGGTCAAACGCAGCAGTTGCATCTTTATACTTCTTGAAATATATCATTAAATGTATGAAGATGCAGCTGGTGTGTTTTACAAATTCTGAGTTTTATTATAGGTTTGCTTTTCTTTGGGACTTGGTTTTTTCTGATCCTATTTGGTTTCATCTAGTTCCAATACTTTAGTGCTGAACATTTTCGCTTCTAATGACGCATTTACTTCAAGATACTGTTGAACTAGATCTTGGAAACCCACATACATGGCAATACTTCTGAGGCACATAAGTTTGTACTAATGTGTACCTAAACTAAAGAGGAGATTTGGCATGTCTACCAAAATATGAACGGACTTCAAGGCACCATAACCTTTTTTGCAGCAGCAGCGCATTCTGGCGGTCAAGGAGTTTACTTTTTACCCCATCTAGTATATCAATAAATATTGGCTGTAAAAACTTGTCTTTGTAAATGATTCTTATTGG